>JAQIXU010001954.1:0-14286 GCA_034701245.1 Strigamia transsilvanica | reverse complement strand
TTGTTTAATTGTGAATTTTGTTTAATTGTGAATTTTGTTTAATTGTGAATTTTGTTTAATTGTGAATTTTGTTTAATAGTGAATTTAGTTTAATTGTGAATTTAGTTTAATTGTGGATTTTCTTTAATTAATTGTAAATTTTCTTTAATTAATTGTAAATTTTCTTTAATAAATTGTGAATTCTCTAATTTTCTTTGTGAACTTTGTTTAATTGTGGATTTTCTTTAATTAATTGTGAATTTTCTTCAATTAATTGTGAATTGTCTTTAATTAATTGTGAATTTTCTTTAATTAATCGTGAATTTTCTAATTTTCTTTATACATCTGTAAAAAAAACCAAAAACAAAAACAAAAACTAAAATTAAAATCAAAACTCAACACCTTACTCAACAACTTTATACATCAAACAAAACCCAATTCAAACTCCACAGTCCCCACAATAACTATTACCTACCCCCTATTTTCTCATTACTGACTCCCAGAAGGGGGTTCCTGTTTTGAAAGGTAGAGAAGAGAGAAAGTGAGCAGGACGACCACCACAATAGTTTACTTAGTTTTTCTATCTCTTCCCCCTACCCCCCAGTGGGTCACTCGTGTCAGCCTGTGACCAACAAATGCTTTTAATTACCTTGGCAACCAATAATTAACTGCAAACGAACCCAGCGTTGTTTTAAGAAATCCTATGACGTATAAACTACTCAAACCATTAAAGAAAAGCGACATTTATTGTTGATTATTGCAGACATTTTCTTCACCGTAATATCCTTTTAATCTTTTATTCAAACCTGGCAAAGGTAGAGAGCTTCACAGGTGAGGAAGAACCTGGTGATTAATATTAGATGAGTGAGTGATTGCAGTCTCTTATTACTCTCCTAATGCGCATGCGTCAAAAGCTTTTTCCTAAATTAAAACGCTGGCGTTTGGCCGGAAATGAATGCCAAACAGCCTCAAGGGATGGGTGAGCACGCGATGCACAGACTTAAAACTAACAGAAAAAAATTGTTCCAACGTGTTGATGGAACTGAAATGCCTTTAGCTGATTGGTTTGCACTTTGTAATGCAGGAATTATGGGTTGGAGGATAGGAAAATGATATAATTAAAGGCTGTGTATAGAAAAGATGATTTTTACTTTTTTGGGATTGTAAAACACGACATGTGACGCGTTTTTGTTAAATGATGATGAAAATGGAGAATGAAAGATGGGATGCTAGAAAATTGATGGCATTGAGGATCAATTACTTGGAAATGCGAAGTGATGAATGGGTGTTTGGAAAAAATTTATTATTATGATCAAAATTTTTTTTTTTTTTTTAAATAACAATGGGAGTAAAATTTAGCTCGAAATCCATTCTTTACATTTTGCAATTTAATTTACTATACACGTTTTAGAAACTCGTTTTTAATTTGCATTTTCAACGGATAAACACATTCAACCAATAAACATATTCAATCCCAGTGTCGCACTAGGGGGTACGACATAATTGAAAAATGTGTACGGAATGTACGGGATGTGCACAGATTCCTATAACGCAAAATGTGTCATAAAATAGCAAAAAACCGCAAGAAATCGCAATAAAATCGCAAAAATCGCAAAAAAATCGCAAAAAACGCAAGAAATCGCAAGAAATCGCAAAAAACCGCTTCCAGAGGATTTCCAAGTCGTACCCCAATGTTGTACCCCTTGGTCGCACTGCATGAATTACACAATTTATTATTTTGTAAATAGCACAAAACCTAATTTTTGTAACGATTTAAAACATCATGTTTCTGTGCTATTTACAAGCCAATAAATCGTATAATTCGTGCACAGTGGTGCTTTATGCGTCTTCAGTCTGACATATACATGATTTTTCACATATACATACAACAGTACATACAAGGCATCAAATAGAAATAGATTTGTTTTGCAGGCTGATTTGACATTTCGAACTGAAAGACTTGGCACTACTCAGCCACGCCAGCAAACTACCTTTTACAAACTGTAGCGACTTTTCCTTTTTCGTCTAGTCACCGTAACTCCCTCTATCACCCCCATGGTGATTTATAATGAGCTGAGGGACCCACGTTACCCCCTCCAATAAAATAAGGTTGTCCGGGCTCTCTGAGAAGGTCATGCCCGTCTCCATTCCTACAGACAACGAAGGATAAGACGTCAGAATGATACGTTTTGTCTCGGGCACAATGTGGTACGATATGCTGATGAGGTGGGATAAACAGAAACACATCGATTCGTAGACATCTCTCGGATGTTATTAACATAAGTATATGTCAGCCAACAGAAAGCTTTGTATGTTGCATCAGTAGAATGCAAGATGGGTTCAGTAGTTTCATTATAAATCGTTGATGCTTTGCAGTGAAGCTCACTAATGTAATAAACTAATAATAATTCGATGGTATATTCTTATTTGAGTTATGAGACAATTAAATAGAGAAGAATAAGCGAAATGTTGTTAAAGTTTAAGTAAATGTGGAGTTTATTTGTGTTAATGGTTATGAATAGAGCTGAGTGCATAAATGCGAATAAATTTATTATTTTGAATAAATAGCCAAATCTGTTAATAAATGCATAAATGTGGAAAAGCACAAATGTATGAATTGCAATTTTCCGCCTTGTGGCATGCATGGAATGTAGAGAAATGTATTAATTGTGTATACATGTGTGTACAAGTACAGAAATTTTGTAATTTTTCATGAAATTTTGTAATTTTTCATAAACTTTTGTAATTTTTCATGAACTTTTGTAATTTTTAACGAAATTTTGTAATTTTTAACGAAATTTTGTAATTTTTAACGAAATTTTGTAATTTTTAACGAAATTTTGCAAGTTTTAATGAAAATTTGCAGTTTTAGTGAAATTTTTGAATTTCTCATGAAATTTTAAAATTGTTCATGAAATTTTGAAATTTTTCTTGAAATATTGCAATTTTTCATGAAATTTTACAATTTTTCATGAAATTTTGCAATTTTTCATGAAATATTGCAATTTTTCATACAATTTTGTAATTTTTCATACAATTTTGTAATTTTCCAAGAAATCCACGCATACCCTTATCAGTTTATCACGAATTGCGATGTATAACGTTATTTCTCCTAATTTAAATAACCACTTACTGACAAACAACAATTTCACAACAGAACACTTGAGAACGCTGCTAATTTGTCATTCTAACCCCCAATTTCACTTCAACAATTTTACTTTTTGCTACACGCATAAAATGAAATTTCCCCCACCTCCCCACAAACACACATAATTTACTTACAATAAATAAATTTACAAAACCTTTTGACTACTATATAATAACAACCGTCTACTGTATCACCTTTACACCTTCATTTTACCCATTTACCATTACTTGCCATAAACCATGCGCACATTTTTTCCTACCCTTTGTTATTTCAGGACTGTAATTGTATAATTTATTGTTTAAAAGGCAACAGTTGCACCTTGAATTTAATTTCGACCCCCTGGTGGGCAAACAAAACGTGATACGTGTAGCACTCCACTCATTCCATGTCGACCGGAACTTCACTTTGACAAAGGCACCGTGGAGAATTTTTGTCTCAGGTGCATTAAGTGCCACAGTCAACAGAGAAAAAGGGACATTGACGAGGGGGTGGGGAAGGATGGAGGTGTTTAGTGCATTGTTGACACGATGTTGTGCCTGAGGGTGTAATCGCCATTTGATGATCACATCTGTCGTCTCCCTCTCCCGCCATCAATGTGTTTGTAATAATAATCAATAAATGATGTAGTGCAATTTAATGGATGGGGGTGATGGTTGTGGTCGGTGTTGAATTATGGGATTTGATCATCTTTTGACGTGAGCGACACCAAGGCGCCTCCGCTTGATGATACCCATCTGTGTTCAATTAACGGATTAATTTATAATGTAATCTGCCGTAAGGGGGTATGCAAAAGTCTATAAAAAATAAAAATGACCAATTTGGTGATGAATTGTGGGTAGGATGGGGAGAATGAGTGCGGGTTTTTGGTTTTGTTTTGAGCAAAATGGCGAAAAATATCAAGATTTTGTGGGTTTTGGATAGATTTGGTTGTATTGTGTGTGTTTTGTGGTTGGTTTGGTTGAAGTTTTGTGGGTTTTAGACAGATGGAGCTTTTTCGGTGCCCAGACAGAGGCCCCGCGCTCAGTGGGGCCCCGCACTTTCAAATTTCTAAGAAAATTATATGATTTTTTAATAAATAATTAATTTTTTTGTGAATATTTTGGAGCCCCACTAATAACATTTTCCCGGGCCCTCATACTTTCAAATTTCTAAAAAAAATTATATGATTTACCAATAAATAAATTATTTTTTTGGTAAAAATTTTGGGGCTCCCACTAATAACATTTTCCCGGGGCCCCACACTTTCAAATTTCTAAGGAAATTATATGATTTTTCAATAAATAAATTATTTTTTTGTGAATATTTTGGGGCCCTATACTAATAACATTTTCCCGGGGCCCCGCACTTTCAAATTTCCACGAAAATTCGATGATTTCTCAATAAATAAATTCTTTTTTTGTGAATATTTTGGGCCCCCACTGATAACATTTCCCGAAGCCCCGCAAAACCTCCAACCAGCCCCGATTTCAGAAATTTTTATTCGAAAATCTATGAACTATTGTTCCGAAATTGTGTGAAATGTTCAATTTTACTTCAGTTCAGTTCACCTAAGCGAAAAATTTCCACAAAAAACATTTTATTTGCAATTTCCACCAAAAATCACCACAAACCAAACAAACCCCTCAAAACCTAAACCACAACAACAAAAAAACCACTACATTTAACCCTTTATCCTATAATCAATCATAATTTTATCACAATCAGACAACCCCGAAAGATAAAACCAAAAAAAAACATTGATTACAAAACAAAACTAGAAATTCACCAAAAACTAAACTTTCCAACTCTTCCACAACAACTCCCAAAATCCACCTCATCACGCACACAATCACTTCCAAAACAACATCCACATTAAGAAAACCAGAACTCAATCCATCCCTCCACACCTTCACACAGAAAAAGCAAAAAGCACAGTTCATGAACCCATTGAACAGCTCCACAACCACCACCCAATCTGCGATTGTTTATCCTGCACAGCACACCAGTTTAGGCAGTCAGGTGAGACAACGAGCAAGAAACTTACCTTGAGCTGCGGATGATGCTGGCACAAGAGTGAAAATGCTTCACACTAGGCAGGGTGTTGCCACTATATTTCCGCCAAACTGCCCACACCCATGGTAAAAAGGACCCCTCCTACCTTTGACACCTCACCCTACCCTACCCTACCCTTCTTATAAATGGGGCCGGGGCGACGCCCCTTTTTCCATGGAAATGCAACGAATTTGTATTTGTATCAATAATCAACCTGTTGGCTTGACCGGGACCGCCGGCCCCCATTTTCCCCGCCCCCGCTTTGGTATGCCATTCATTTATCGACGCCCACTTTTGCGTTTTAGCGTCCTCAAAGTATTGTCTCATTAAACATGTGACGTCATTTTGGTGTTGGTGGTCGGCTCGGGCTTTGATGTTTTCGCAAGTATTTTATCGGCCTCGTCGGTCCCTGAGAAAAGTCAACACGGTGTTGCTTATCTTGGAAGTTCCACGAATTTTCTTTTCGCAGTCAGCGTCGCCATGCTGTCTGAAGCGTTTCTGCAAACAGTTGTTTGATGATTCCATAAAACTTTGCACCGCGATTTTTACAAGGGAGGCTTTGGCACGGCTTATACAATGACACGGCTCACTTGCAAAAGTGTGATTACAGTTTCTTGTATCAATAGTGATGAGATTGCACTATATAAATGCTTGAAACTACATACTAGGAGTAGTTGCAGTCTGTGTGGGGCCCTTCCTTGGGGCCCTGTATGAAAAATGTAGAAAATGAATAATAATTTTTTTTGGACATTTTTTGTAAATTTTTTTTTTTTGGAAATTGGGCCCCATACGTATTTATAGGCCCACACGTATTTGTGGACCCCACGTTTTTTGGGGCCCTCTGTATGAAAAATGTGGGAAGAAAAATTTTTTTTAATATTTTTTTTTCTAATTTTTTTTTTTTTGGAAATTGGGGCCCACAGATATTTATTGGCCTCACGTATTTGTGGGGCCCCATGTCTTTTTGGGGCCCTCTATATGAAAAATATGGAAACAAAAATTTTTTTTGACTTTTTTTTTTCTAAATATATATTTTTTTGGGAATTGTGGGGCCCCGACGCCACATGGGGCCCATCTGTTGCTCGAACCTATAAATCCGACGCTATATTACAAATTTTTACATAACGATGGGTGTTCCCAACAATCCTAACATATTTGGTGGTGTATATGACAATATTATACAAAAGGGACAATAGTTGTTTGTCTCTAATTTCTGGTTTTAGTCTTCAATTTTGTCGCCTGGGACAACAAAAGGGCCAGAACAAATAAGCGCACAGGACCTATAATCAGGCGATTTACAGAAGACAATTCAAGTCGCACTTAGCATATAAAAGACATAAAAACAATTTAGATATTCGTCATTTTTCTGTCATCTAGATTTTTTTATGCGCGGTTGATGATTTTTAATTCCGCATCTATTCACGGAGCAACCTCCAAACATTTTTGCTATAATAATTGCTGGCAGGTGTGCGCCATCAACATGGCGAAAAACCATATGGCCATAATGATCTGTGTGTTCCATATCATTAGTAATAAACAGCAAATTCATGACCGGTCAAATTATATGGAGTTTTCACAAAACAATTGAAAAATCGAGAAAATTAATTTAGACCGTTTTATTCACCCTTCGAATGTCTTCGTGTGTTCTCTGCTCGTTCTTTCTCCCTAGTTGCAGGTAAATATTTGACTTGAGTGTAGAAAGTTTCTCTCTACTCTTCTCTTCTCCCCCATTTCCCATACCTTATCAACCCCCACACACCTTCCCCACGTGCATTTTTTCTTCCCAATTTTTACAAAATAATTTTTTTTTTTGACTTTTATTTTATTTTTGTGACCTGTGGACGGATTTAGGTTTGGGATGCAATGGGTTTCGGTTAGAATTTAGGCCTAATCTATTAAACTTAAGTGGTTCGTGGCGAACTATGTCATATTAATATTTATTTATTTTTTTAAATTTTATTTTTCATCATGTGTAACTCACATGGTTTATGGATTGTTGCACATGCGTGAAGTGTGACTCGGCCACTGGGATGATACTTTCACTTCCGGTTGAAGGTGTGGACAAGCAAAATCAAGGTCTCTCAATTTTTCCTAATTATAATAAATAGAAAAACAAACAAAAAACAAATTTTCTCCTTCGCAAACAAATAAACAAAAGAATAATGCTTAACCTGTCAATTATTACCGCCAAAATCAATTAAATTTTCCCAATTTTTCTTCATTTCACCCCCAAAAATAACACTAAATTCAACACTTCCGGTACTTCCCTCACTTTGATTTAATTCACAAACGGAAATTTACACTTCCCAAACGTGTTTTGTAAACTCCCCACTCGATTTTACACACTTTATTAGGAAAACACAGCGAAAACATCAATCACCTAGTCAAAACTCATATGTACGAAATCTACTTTAGCAAAACACGCCTTTCCCCTTCTCGCCACTCCACCAACAACCAAAAAAAAAAAAATTGTAATCGAAAAAAAGAGTCATAAATCCCTTCTTTCTCGTGCCCGAGTCTTTACACGTCGCCAATCACATGACCCATTATCATTCGTCGCCCGAAGCGTTCCACAAAACCGAAACTTCAATCGAAACTCCACCTCGAGTCGCCTCCCATTGGCTGCCGATGACGTGCCATGACGTTCGAACGCGTGCCTTCCTCGCCCGACCAATGCGACCCTCGAAAGAGGCACGAGAACGCGTCCAATGTGGTTGGTTTGGTCTTTTGTGGCTCACGTTCACTCTTGTGGTCAGTTGGAAGTTGGCGGCGTTTGTGTTCGTTTCGCGGCTCCGTAAACATGACTAGTGGGGTTACCGTTTTAACACCTAGGGAGCATCAGAAGCCGCCGCCCCCGCACTCGTTTTACAGACCAGCAACGCGCACCACAACTGATATGAGCGATTTTCAAGATGTGAGTAGACGAAAAGTTTTTATTTTTGAATTTTTTTATTTTTATTTTTTATTTTTTGAAAATTGATGTCCCACTTTGGAGGTTCCTGGAAGGAATGGAGAATGAGTTGAAGGGGTTAGAAGGTGATAAAATGATGTTTTATGTATGTGCACTTGTGGTGGTAAGTTGTGAGGTGCGGGGGAGTGGGGGAAAGGGGGCAAAAGGGGGGCAGAAAACACAGGTGGTGATTTTATAATTTCAGGGCTAGGCGGGAGGCTTTCCGGCATTGCCGCAATGGTCTAGTAAGAGGCAGGGTTGCTTTCATGTGGATTTATGGAGTCAGCCATATTAGGACTGGGTTTGGGTTTTCATGTCGTTTAGGATTAATGTAAGATGTAGTTCTCAAGGAAGTAGTAAATTCGCAAATTTTGATTTGTTATTCCATGTGTTTAGTCGAGATTTAATTTTTTTTTTTTTTATATTTATAAAATTTTTATAAAAAATTTTTATAAAAATTTTTATTTTTTTATTTTTATTTTTTTTATAATTGTAAAAGGTTAATATTGGTACTGTTCGTCAATTTATTTATTTATTTTCTACCAAGATAAATATTTTATTGGCATTTGGCTAATAAACATTCATTCCACAGATACGACGTCATCCATACAATTGAATGCAAAAATCCAACCCATAACCAATTTTGATTGTGGCCTTTGCTTTAACATTGTTTTCCCCACCAGTCATCGCCCCAAATCTAAATAACAATAATAAAAAAAAAACCACAAAAACAAAATACCAAAAACACCATTTAACCCCCAAAACCAACCAAATCCACTCCAAATCCTCAATTCACCCCCACACTCTTTCTATAATCCGGTCATTCCATTCCAGATGTGGCAGGACATCGAAAGTGTCCTTCTTGGCGACATCGACCCCCGCACGCCGCACCAAGGCCACACACACGCGCACCACAACACTGCAACAACATTCAACACCCCCCGACGATGTGCCGACTCCACAATCCAGAACATTGGCAACTCCAACAACTACACGACATCCGAATACGTGGACCTCGATTTCCTCTTGGGTTCCTCCACCGACGACCTCCAACAACAGCACGCGCACCAAGTGCAGCACGCATTCTACACGACCGAGGACGGCATGAAACGCGAACCCCAAGCAGATTACACGTCGTACCCGTCCCCGGCACTCCCCTACGTGGACGTACCCCGACAGGGCTACCCAAACTGCAACAACAACGGATACAACGGCACCATGACCATAGTGGCCCAAGTGGCCTACGTGCACGGACAAATGTCGCCGCCAGCGTCACCGGAGAACGTCGGCGACTACTTGGCCGCCCCGCAAGGACTGGCGGCGGCGCCGACACAGCAAAGGATGAGCATGCCGCATTTGAGAGTGATGACGCCGCCGTCCAGTCCGCACTTGGCCGAACTCCTACACGGTGTGCCGAGCAATGTGCCCGCCGAGTTGCCGTCGCTGCCGGCCAAGCCTCGGCGGGGACGACGGAGTTGGGGCAGGAAGAAAGTAACGACGCATTCGTGCACGCATCCCGGCTGCATTAAGACATACACGAAGAGTTCACATTTGAAGGCGCATCTGAGGACGCACACGGGCGAGAAGCCGTACCAATGCAACTGGAAGGGTTGTGGGTGGAAGTTTGCGCGCTCCGACGAGTTGACGCGACATTACCGCAAACACACGGGCGATCGGCCGTTCCAATGCCGCTTGTGCGAACGGGCGTTTTCGCGCTCCGATCACCTCAGCCTGCACATGAAAAGGCATGTGAGCGTGTGATGCAGGCTCCGAGCCCCCATGTCCACTTGGTTCGTCCGTGCAGTTGAAAAGGTACGGTTTCCTGCCCTAAAAGTTGAACTTTGATGTATGTACTGTACAGATTGCGTTAAAAATATGTCACCAAGGGGCCTTGTGCGTGTGGACGTGTAATTGACACATTGTTTTGCTGATTTTCGAGATTGTTATTACACGTCTGATTTTGATCGATCGACTATGCACAAACGACGTTTTGGCAGAGTGGACGTTATTTTCAGGACGTGTGAACAATCTTGGAGTCATTGAAATTCTGTACCCAGTACACATTTAGACGAAAAGAGATAGGACATAGTGTAGGAATGATTTTTCTTCTGCTTGTGGGCCCTCTTTCTCTTTGTAGTTTGTAATTTGTGATGCCGTGTAAGAACGTATGGAAATCAAACGCACAGGCGTAACAGATGAGTAGTATATGGACCAAAACTGAACTGCATGCACCAGTTGGGTCATCCCTTGGAAATTACAAGTAGGGATTATGATGTGGAGTGGGAAACCGAGGCTCGTATGTAGCTCGGGGGCCCTCGGACACGTGCCCAGTGTGCTAATGAGCCTAATTTGAAGGATAATCCGCTTTTCCGACACTGAAATCAAAGTGAGTTAATTGCTGAACAGATTGAAATGTACTTGTGCGTCTGATGCTTACTTTCTTGTCATTAAACAATATTGTAGCCAGTAAGAAATCGATTTGTTTAAAGAGTTGCTGATTTTTATCGATTAACAGAATAGCCAATTTTTCATAGTTAATTAAAGTGGTTGGAATTAGAAAAAATTTATTTATGTGTTTTTGCTGCTGCCTGTCCCTCTGTAGTGTTTGGAATAATGTAGTGTACAGTACAAAAACAAAGTGTAAGTGTTTGGAATTTGATTTATAAATCATCTAATATAATTAGTAATAATATTTAA
Organism: Strigamia transsilvanica; assembly: GCA_034701245.1. NCBI lineage: Eukaryota > Metazoa > Arthropoda > Chilopoda > Geophilomorpha > Linotaeniidae > Strigamia > Strigamia transsilvanica. Next base: position 3,481 of record JAQIXU010001954.1, on the reverse strand, counting down.
TAATTAAAAAATGAGATTTGTGAACAGCAGTTATTATTATTGGCTTTTAAAATTTGATTTCTAAGTCTTGAAGTGTTTGAATTGCAACTAAATCTTTTGATATACAAATTGTTGACCTGTGTGTGATACACTTTATACCTGTCACCATTTTTTTTTTTTTTAATTTTTTCAATTTTTTTTTTTTCAAAAATCTAAATATTCTTGTTTAGAAATGTTTTTTCTAATTACTATTTAGGCCATTTGTCTATTTAATGAGGTTAGGTTTATACTTTAATTTATTTAAAGCAAAAAAAACAAAAAACAAAAAAATGGCACCAACAACAAGATATGAAATGTGTTTTAAAACGAGACATACTTATGGTCTAACCAGTGCCATATTTTGATCATGTGATCTCAATCTTTTTCCTTTAGTGGTTAATTAAAACGATTAAAACTAAATACAAAATGGAGATTTGCTAAAATAGTCTTCAATGTGTTGAATGTACTGTATATTATTGAAATATTTTTTGTTTTGTTATAGTTCTATACTTTTTAATATTAAAAAAAGAAAAAAATATGAAAAACATTGGCATTTTATTATTTTCCCTCAATAAATCCATTTATGGCGTATGATTGCAGCCATATTTGAAAATAATATTGAAATTAATAAAATTCCTTGTGCTAGATAACTTTGTTGTTTGTGTAATGTTGCTCACCCTTTTCCCTTAGACCAGTTGACCATGGAGTGGAATTACTTTTATTGAATCTAAACAATTATTTATTTGTTTGTTTAACACATCACAGTGATGGATGATTATATAATTGTACACCTTTACAAAAAAAAAAATCCATTTTATGTGTTACCACAGTGCAATTTCATTACCAATTTAAAACACCAACTAAATGGGACGTGAATGGAATCAATTTTTCACTTCTTATTCTTCACATTTTTAATTGTTGTGTTGTAAAAGAAATTTACTTTTCCTTTATAACAAGCACTAAGCGCTGTGTGATAAATTGCATTGCATTCACAGGCATACTAAGTAACTGGAATGGGAACAACGCTGTAAGGTTTCCAACTGGAAGGAAGGTATTTTTTGCTCGAAATCACACTTGCATTTTTGCTCACTCGACCTCCCATTCTTTTAATTTTTTCCTGTGTGTTCTGTATATATATACACAAATAGTGTCAACACTCTAATCTGATGCATAAATTTATTTGTTCCATTTTGACGTGTCAATTCACGAATGAATTGCAATTTTTACAAGATTAGAATACAACTAATTAAACCGAATGTTAATCAGACCATTTAATATTTTCTTTGCCTCGTTTTGGACACCTAAATCTTCAGTTTTAAAAAACAGGAAGTTGTGTGCCAATATCAAAAAAAAATTTTTTTTTTAAATGTAAAAATCGTGTTAAAAATTTCTCCATTTATTTTTAAAGGAAATGAGGAGTGATTGAAAATGTGGACGAGTTTTGCAAAAATTGAGTTAAAAAACTTGACCCGCTGACCCATATTTATGGAATAAGGAAATAGCGCCATTTTTAATTGATTTTTTTTCCCTCTTTTTACTGCATTTTGCTTGCCCGCTATGATCCTATTTAAGTTTACTTCGTTTGATTTTATGGATTATTGTCGATTGAGTGTGCATGAACCAATCGGCCCAGCGGGTCCAGGTGGGGGGGTTAAGACTTACGAGCACGGCCCAAATTTACAGTTTTGCCTCTAGGAGATACTCAAGTTCAAGGTTAAAGTGTAGGCTTTGTGTGTTCCATATTTCGTCTTGTTTTGTTCTGACATTAGTGAGGAGTACTGCCATCCAGTACTGATTTTTCTAAATGTTTTAAAGTTAATTAATACGTGTTTTTGGACAGGTTTTGCATTTTTAAGGAACTTGGTTTTAGCTGTTATTATAAATATACAGGTTTTATTTTAATTTTAAATTTTTTGAAACTGATTAGATTTTTCACTTGTAAACTTAATTTGGAGCTCGAAATATCCCCGGGGTCGAGGTCAGTACCACTGGGCTTGATTTCGGAATGTCATTAGATTCGGGATAAATTATCATCCAGAAATGATTTAAATTCTTTTATATTTACCAGGTAATTATTAGTTTAGACACATTTTAGGCACATTAAAGAAGGGGGGAATCTGGCAGGGCGTGGTCATGTCATGGACTGACTTGTGAGTTATGGATTATGGGAAATCATTTGGTCAGTGGGGCCTTTCTAGGCTCCTATTCGAGAATTTTTTTAAAAACCAAAAAAAAATTTCAAAAACAAACAAAAAATTGTGATTTGGTTGTCCTAATGAGTTGGGGGGGGGCCTCCGAAAGTCCATTGGAGGTCCATAATTTGAGTTACATTAACGTCAGAAATTATATGCACAAAGACCGAAGTGTGAAACCAATTTTTTCTCAAATCTTGTCATACACAGAAAATCTGTCTGAAATCAATATGCATGTAATATAAAAAGTCTATCGCTTTGAATAGTATGGAAATGTAGTTGACTGTATCTATGGGGACAACCTTGCTTTGTGTGACCTCAAAGGGGTTCAAGCTTGATGGATCCCTGCGGATATAAAGGTGAGGTAAACGCCCTAGCTTGCAGGAGACCTACATTTCTTTTTTAGCCTCTGGAAGGACTGGTTAGTTCTTGCGATTGAAACAAGAATTTGAATCGTGTCCGTACAAAAATTGGACCACAAGCAAAGAAATTTAAAAAAATAAAAATTAGAAATAAATAAATAAATAAATAAACAAATAAATAAATAAATAAACAAATAAATAAATAAATAAACAAATAAATAAAAAAATAAATAAAAATGAATAAATAACTAAGATTTTGACTAATTACTCGTACTTTTCTTGTGACTAACTCATCCGATTTGACCTATAAGAAATGTTTAACAGCTCATAATTTTTGATCTCATTAACTTGTGATCCGCGAAAGATTGTATTATTGATAGATACGATGGTCTATTGTGGACGACATATTGTTGAGGTTAACGGAGGTCGAGTGTGACAAGTGAAGCGTTGCTATTACTATTTACAAGTGCAATATCCTTTGACTTGGTGGATTGTTTGGTTCACAGATGGATTGATTTTCATGTGGAAGAGGAGGAAAGTATAATTATCCCTTTAGAAAAAAATTATTTAAATTATATTTTAATGGGCTTCGATTCAATTTGTGGGCTATTATGTTTCCAATACATGTGCTGCATTATTAGTATTTATTAGGTCTCAAATTTAATACAAGATAGTCATGTGATAGGCATTACTTTCATTTTAGCTTTTCGTTAGCATAGGCTAACTCGTTCTCAGTCAATTCGTTGCACATGCTAATATCATTAGAGACTTAGCGTTTTTGCCCCAACTAAAAACCCAAACACAAACCCAAACGAGAAGTTAAAAAGTTTACTGTAGAATCCTCGCTGTTCTACTAAACTCTGGTTCAAAACCGTGTAGATTTGGCCCCAATTAGGGAGCAGAATAAAT
>JAQIXU010001953.1:0-14295 GCA_034701245.1 Strigamia transsilvanica | reverse complement strand
AAAAATGAATTATTTTCCACTGAAAAATGAATTATTTTCCACTGAAAAATGAATTATTTTCCACTGAAAAATGAATTTTTTTCGATTTTTTTTCACTGAAAAATGAATTTTTTTCGATTTTTTTTCACTGAAAAAGGATTTTTTTTCGATTTGTTTTCACTGAAAAATGGATTTCTTTAACTGAAAATGCTTTTCTTTCACGTGGAAATTCATTGTTTTGTAATGAAAATACAATTTTTACAAGAACATGCATTCTTTCACATTTTTTCACATGAAAATGCATTTATTTTACATGGAAACGCATTTTCTCACTGAAAAATGCATTGCTTTGCAATGAAAATGCATTATTTTACAAAGAAAATGCATTGTTTTGCAATGAAAATACACTTTTTATAAAAACATGCATTCTTTTCACATGAAAATGCATTTCTTTTACTCGGAAACTCATTTCCCACTGGAAAATCCATTATTTTGCAATGAAAAACAATTTTTTCATCAACATCCATTCTTTCCACATTTTTCCACGTGAAAACACACCGCCATGCACGCAAACCTATCATTTTGTTTAAAAAATGCACTTTCCCCGTCCAGAAATCCATTCCTTCTACGAAAAACCCACATTCATCCCCCACAAAAACCCACCTTTCCATCCCTGCCAACAACTTACCGGATAATGACACGAACGTCACCCCCCACAGGATGCTCCAAATGTATCCGACGATAATAACCAGCGTGAGCACTTGCAGAAAAGCAGCCAAAATGTTATTCACAAACGCCTGCGATTTCTTCTCATACTCCGTCGCATAATGACACCAAACCGCAAACGCCGACACCAACGTACCTAAAAACAAAACAACAAAAAAACACAATTATCCTTCCAAAACAACACGAAAACAAACACGAAAACAACACGAAAACAACGGAAACCGCGCCGCCGACGTCGCCATGGCAACCCGCGGAGTAATGGCCGTCTTCACTCGGCGCACCAGTTAAACAAAACAAACACTTATTGTTCGCATTTGGCATTAAACTATTTTAAGACGGCCGTGCATTTTATTTTTGTTTACCTGTGCCGGGAAGAAATACGTTGAGGAAACAGCAAACGATGGCCAGCGGCAGGGGCATCGTGGGCACGGCTTTGCGGAATTGGCCGTGACGTTCGCGCACCCCGATGATTTCGAAGGCGGAGCTGTCGGAGCGCGAGGTCTTCGCCTCGGCTGCCATCGCTCCGTTGCGTGCGGCGAATTGAACGGTCGCTCGCACTCGTGCCCGGATGATGGGGATGGAGACGAGATGGAGGCCGCGATCGATGACGTTCTCGCAACTCTTGCGTAGTCATGGCGACGATGAGTCCGGATGTGGTTGACATTAAGAATGAGAATTTGTTTTATTATGTGGATAAATAAATTTGTCCAGTTGACACTAATTGTGCGTTGTTGTTATTAATTTTTTCTTTTGTCGTCTGGTTTGGTTGGCAGATGTAGAAGAAATTGGTTTTAGTGGTGTTAAAAGATGATGTTTTTATTTGGTTGTTTTTATTTATTTTCGGTGAAATGTGCAGTTTGGACATGGTCGTTGTCGGTTTGCTTAAAGCAGTGGTTCTCAAACTTTTGGAGCTGCGGAGCCCTCCGCAAGCATACGAATTTTCACGGAGCCCCTAATCATTGTGTGCGGAGCCCCTAATCCTATTTTTACCTATTTTTACATGTCTTTGAGGTATCTCGCGGAGCCCTTTGAGGTATCTCGCGAAGCCCTAGGGCTCCGCAGAGCACACTTTGAGAACCACTGGCTTAAAGTAACGAGGCGGTAGGCAATCGTAAAAATCGGGTACGAGATTTCGAAATTTTGGTGAAATTTTGTTTAAAGCCTGATGATTTTAGGATTTTAATAGGATTTTTTAGGATTTCAATAGGATTTTTTAGGATTTCAATAGGATTTCTTAGGATTTCAATAGGATTTGTTAGGATTTTAATAGGATTTGTTAGGATTTCAATAGGATTTGTTAGGATTTCAATAGGATTTGTTAGGATTTCAATAGGAATTTTCAAGATTTCAATAGGATTTTTAAGGATTTCAATAGGAATTAGAAATTTTCAAGATTTCAATAAGAATTAGAAATTTTCAAGATTTCAATAGGAATTAGAAATTTTCAAGATTTCAATAGGATTTTTTCGGATTTGAAAAGGATTTTTTAGGATTTTAATAGGATTTTTGCAAAATTTCAATAGGATTTCAATTGGATTTCAACAGAGTTTTTATTATTTTTATGATGGGATTTCAATAAAGTTTCAATAGCATTTTTCAAGATTTCATAAGATTTCAATAGGATTTCAATAGCATTTCAATAGGATTTCAATAGCATTTCAATAGAATTTTCAGGATTTCAATTGGATTTTATCCAGGATTTCAGTAGGATTTTTTTGGATTTTAAAAAAAATTAGAAATTTTCAAGATTTTAATAGGATTTTTGCAGGATTGCAATAGGATTTTTGCAGGATTGCAATAGGATTTTTGCAGGATTGCAATAGGATTTTTGCAGGATTTCAATAGGGTTTTTGCAGAATTTCAATAAGATTTTCAGGATTTCAATAGGATTTTTTAGGATTTCAATAGGATCTTTCAGGATTTCAATAGGATTTTTTTTCAGGATTTCAATAGGATTTTTTTTCAGGATTTCAATAGGATTTTTTTTCAGGATTTCAATAAAATTTTCAGGATTTCAATAAAATTTTCAGGATTTCAATAAAATTTTCAGGATTTCTAGAATTTACAGGATTTCTAGGATTTCTAGGATTTCTAGGATTTCTAGGATTTTCAGGATTTCTAGGATTTTCAGGAACGAATGAAAGCTGCGTATGATTCTACCAAATGTTCGGAGAAATCACACGACCCACTCTACCTCCACCCTGCTTAATGCTAATTTTATGTTTGCTTAGTTAGGTTTTACAGATGTTCTGCTCTGCGCCCTCTCCTGTAATTCCTCCGAACAGTCAGTAGACCATTACACAGCCTTAATTCGTTCCATTAACATCACTTCACTCTGCTAACTTGTAAGTTCAACCTTGGACTAATAGAGAAGGACTAGTCACTCCGCCAAGGTTCAACTAACAAAACAAAATAAACAAACACATCAAGCCGAAGCGCCCCTATAAATTAATTTCTAGTTCCTACTTTCACCGCTTCGAGGTGCATTCAAAAACTTTATTCCCTCATGTCGCTCGAGTCTTCCGCGCCAATAAAACACGCCTTGGAAGCGATAGACGATTTTTGTCGCGAGGTACGTCCCGTACATCGTTCTAAAATATAAATAAACAAATACATAAATTCCTCGCTTCTCGTTTCCAGTTAGTCCGCGAAGGATTCGCGACCAAAGCGAACCTGCAAGTAGAGCCGGCGCCCGCGCAGGCGCAATGGCCGGCCGCCAAACAAATCCTAGAAAGATTTCTTCTCCGCATTCGGGTAAGCCGACTCCGTGCCGCCATTTTGAATATTTGTCTAATAAAACGAATTAATTCGTGCAGGATGCCGCGCAGAAAGACGATCATCGCGAACACGTTCAAATCAAAGCGGACAATAAAGAAGTAGGAAAATAGCGGTGAAATTTTAATCGTTTCGAAAATTCGTTTTTTGTTTTAGATGTTTCGACGAATCACGGCTTTCATGGCGCACAAACGAATGGAAGTTGACGAGCTGAACGTGCAAGAGTTTTGTAATCGAATCAGCGTGAACGAGGCGATGGAAAACAGTTGCGCGCGCACCGATGCGGTCGTGGTGAAACGAACCGGAAGCAATAGTCACGTGAAAAGTATATTTGAATTGTGGCCTGGTTTGAGTAGAGGCCTGTGTTGATTTATGCACCCGGGGTGTTTTTAAATATTTTTGTGGGGTTTGTGTCGTAATTTGGAATTTTTTGGGGGTTTTTGGTCTTGTTTTGTTGGTTTTTGGTTTTAGTTCGTGATTTTTGTGGGTTTTTTTTGTGTTTTTGGTCTTGTTTTGTGGGATTTTTTGTTTTATTTTATTTTGTGGGTTATTTTATTTTTAGTTCGTGATTTTTGTGTTTTTTTTTTTTGGTTTTATTTCGTGATTTTTGTAGGTTTTTGGTTTTATTTTGTGGTTATTGTAGGTTTTATTGTTTTAGTTCGTGGTTTTTGTGGTTTTTGGTTTTATTTCATGATTTTTGTGGGTTTTTGGTTTTATTTCAGGATTTTTGTGGGTTTTTTGTTTTGATTCGTGAATTTTTGGGTTTTTGGTTTTATTTTGTTTTAGTTCGTGATTTTTATGGGTTTTTGGTTTTAGTTGGTGATTTTTGTGGCTTTTCTTTAGTTTGGTTCATGATTTTTGTGGGGTTTTTTGTTTTGATTCATGAACTTTTGGGTTTTTGGTTTTCTTTTGTGGGCTATTTTGTTTTAGTTCGTGATTTTCATGGGTTTTTGGTTTTAGTTCGTGTTTTTTTGCGGCTTTTCTTTGTTTTACTTCATGATTTTTACGGTTTTTTTGGTTTTAATTTCTCACCAACCACCTAATCCAAACTAACCAAAAAATCTTTCCAGTATCACGTGTCGTCAACCAATGCGGTCCCCAAACCGCCCCAGCACCCCAAGACGACGACTGCAAAGAAAACGACGAAAAACTCCACCAACTACAACCACCGAGCGCCGTCGAAGAACGCGTAGAAAACATGGAAGCCCACCTCAAAACCACATCAACCAACAAACGAAAGCTCTTCGAACGCCTAAAAACTCTAGAAGACCGCATTTTATTTCTCGAAGGAATTTCCCCCGACTACTTCAAATCATCCGTAAAACAACAACAACAAAACAAACATCAAATTATTTCAACATTTTCTTCTCCCCCAGGTCCAGAAGTCGCCGAAACGAAGGTGCCGCGACGAATACAAGCCGAGCCGCCATCCAACGATGACGTTGCAGGAAATCGACGCGAGGATCGCGTCGCTCAAGAAGTCGCTCGTCAAACGTCGAGACGACGACTGACGGAATTCTTTTTGCGCGGCACGTTGAACATCCGCGGGTTGCTGCAGTCGGGGTCGACGACGCGGCGCCCTCGGTGCCGCAGACAGGCGTTGGCGCATTTCCTGCCCTTGTAAAGTCCGCGTTGCCACAGTTGCACGCACTGGGCGCAGTTCTGGATGCACCGGTACAGACCCGCACGGTTCGACGTGCTCGCACGTTCGCATCGAAAGACGACGACAAGCAGCAGCGACCAAAGCACCAACCACCGGCTCACCTAGTGCGGATTAAATGACATTTAGAAATTCAAAAATTTGTTGAAATTTGAGCGTATTGTTACGTGTACAGACCGTTCTGTGAACCAGCCAGCTTGTTCTGTGCAATTTACTATAATGAGCTTTCTAAAACTCTCAATAGATGGCATTAGTGTAATTAGCTTCCTAAAACTCTCAATAGATGGCGATGGCTGTTTACGCACAAATCATCATTGACAGTCAGCACCATCTATGGAGGTTTTTTGGAAGCTAATTACAATACTGCCATCTATTGAGAGTTTTGGGAAGCTAATTACACTAACGCCATCTATTGAGAGTTTTGGAAAGCTAATTATACTAAAATGTGCAGGACAAGCTGGCCGGCTGGTTTGCAGAACGGTCTGTACGCGTAACAATATTTTACCATGTGACGGGACGTTGGTGGTGTTGAGTGACCTTCGGTTTGCCTCGGGACGGCCTTGAGTGGTGGAGGTCGATTGATTTAGAAACTCAAGGATGTGTTATTGAACTCGTGGAAAGGTGTTAATGGTTTGGGTGGCCGGTTTCACTTCCTCTTGGTGGCTGGAATTGGTGGCGTGGCACGCTGGAGGGCGTTGATTAGAAAAGAAGGAAAACGAGTTTTTGTTTTTTGTTTGTTTGTTTGTTTAATCGAAAAATGCGAAGTCGTCGTCTTTGTCGCTGGTGGGTTTTTTTTTGGTTGTGGTGAGGGGTTCGTCCGAATCTGAATCCAGACCCAAATGAAGGGCTAGAAAAGAGGGGAAGGAAGAGAAGATTAGAGGAAATGATGAAAGTTTAGTGAAAATTAAACGGAAATTAGTGAAATTTAAAAGGAAATGACTGCAAATTAGAGAAGTTAGCACAACTAAGAGAAAATATGAAGAAACTAGTGGGAGTAAGAGAAAATTTGTAAAAATAAAAGAAAATAAATAAAAGAAAATAAAAGTAAAAAAAAACTGAAAATTTGCAGAAATAAAAGAAAGTCAACGAAAATTAGCAGAAATAGAAGAAAATCAGTAAAAATCCGTAGAAATAGAAGAAAATCAGTAAAAATCCGTAGAAATAGAAGAAAATCAGTAAAAATTCGCAGAAATAAAAGAAAATCAATGAAAATTGGCAAAAAAAAGTACAAGAAAATCAATGAAAATTGGCAAAAAAAGTAAAAGAAAATCGGTAAAAATTCGCAAAAATTAAAAGAAAATTAATGAAAAATCGCAAAAGTAAAAGAAAACCAATGAAAATTCGCAAAGATAAATGAAAATCAATGAAAATTCGCAAAATAGTACAAGAAAATCAGTGAAAATCGGCGAAAGTAAAAGAAAATCAGTGAAAATTCGCAAAAATTAAAAGAAAATCAATGAAAATTCGTAAGAAAAGTACAAGAAAATCAGTGAAAACAAGAAAAAATTAGCCATAAAAGAAAACAAGCGAAAACTGCTTGAAATTAAAAAAAAAAAATTTACCCGATAACTTTTTCCTATTCTGTACCGACTTTGGCTCCCTGTTGAAAAACCATTAAAAACCTATCGAAAAACAAATCGAAAAACAAAGCCAAATAAACCGAGCCTCACTTGATTTCATCCGAGCACGACGACTCATCGGAACTCGATTCATCGCCTTTATTCACTCTGCCAAGAAAGAGAAAACGAAAACAACGAGATCAAGGTTAACCCGAACGAAATATCCGACATGTGCAAATCAACCCTCCCAACTAGTTCAAGGTCCATCATCCACATTACATTTTCGGGTCAGTGACAAACGCCGCCATTTGCTTCTCCACGTCCGTTCCGTCGTCTTCGCTGCTCTCCCTCACGGCGCTCGACCTACGCACAATTTCGTCGTACGCCGCGCTCCCGACCGCCTCGTTTTTCGGCCCCTTTTCGTCCTCATCGCCCGCATAACTGACCACTCGCCCGTGCGCCGTACTCAAGTTCGTTTTTCGTTCCATCGGCTTACTGGAATTCGGCACTCGCAGTTCGATGGCGCCGCGCGGCGGCGGCGACGACGATTCGGGCGCCTTGACCACCGGTTTCGGACGCGATTCGCGTCTCAGAGCGGGCCACGTGACCGTCACGTACTCCTTGTAGCGGTCCTGCGAAAATGGGACGTAAAAATTTGGTTTAATTCGGTTTTTTCGATTTTTTTTCGATTTATTTTTGCACTTTAATGAGTTTGAGTTCGTCGATTTTCGATTGTGATTCGGCCGCGGTTCGGTCGGCTTCGGTTAGGATTTCGAGTAGTTTTTCTTTGCGGGTTCGGTTGTTTTTCTCCATTTGGCAGACGTTTGTCCACTGTCGCTTCAGTTTGGTCAGCTGCATTCTGTAAAGGGAAATAAGTCGTGGTTTTGGGTGGTTTGAATGAGGCTCACGATTTGGATTCGGCTTCCATTTTGTTTCGGAGCGACATCTGGCGAGCGATTTGGTAAGAAAGGAAAGTAAACAAAGTTTGGATACGGTATTTTATTTATTTGGTTTTATTTGTTTCTATACAGTTTTTGTTTTTGTCTTTTTCACGTAATCGGGGAGACGTTCGATGGCGTGCTAGTGTAGAAATGAACAAACAAACAAATGAATAAATGAAATGAAAAGTAGAGTTGCACCGATACTCGGTTTGCAAATAAACCGAATGTTATGATTACATTTTTCAATGTATTTTCACCTTTTTTAGGGTAAATACTCATAATTCTTACTTTATTAATTGCACTTTATCATGTAAATTTATATTTTCACGTAAAAAATTGTATTTTTCACATAATAACTGCATTTTTCAACGTAAACAATTGCATTTTCATGTAAAAACTGCTTTTTTCACGAAAACATTGCATGTTTCAACGTAGAAATTGCATCTTTCACGTAAAAATTGCATATTTCAACGTAAAAATTGCACATTTCAACACAAAAAATTTTATTTTTCACGTAAAAACTGCATTTTTCACGAAAACATTGCATTTTTCAACGTAAAAAATTGCATTTTTACGTAAAACTGCATTTTTCAACCTAACCATTGAATTTTTACGTAAAAATTGCATTGTTCACGTAAAAAATGCATTATTAGCGTAAAAACAGTTTTTTCCAAGTAAAAATTGCTTTCTATACGATTCGGTATTTGTATTTTTTGGTATTCAGTGCAACCCTACTAAAAATAAGTTGCGCGTTAATACTTTAGTGACTTTCATCGCAACGCCTTCCGGTAAATTCCTTTCGACGTACTCCAAATACGTATCAGCGGTGGACCCGGTCACATTTTTCACCTGGAAAATCCGAAAATGCGTGCGAACTTCGTACTGGGCGAAATGTTTCTTGTGCACAAACGCCGATTTCAGCAACGACATTCGTTCCATCAATTTCTTCGGCACTCGACTGTCCAAAAAGAATCATTTTTTTATTCATAAAACAAAACAATTCGGGCGCCATTACCTCTCCCCGATTTTGATGTGCAACTCTTTTGCCGCTTCGTTCAAGAACCAATCATAGCTCTTGAGCACATCCGGGTCGTGGCCTCTCGTTTCCAGCTCGATCGTCGTATACAGCGCGTCGTCGCCGCTTCTCGCATCTTGAGATTCGCATCGAGCGAACTGCAAATGATTTTACATTAAACAAAAAAATAATAAAACAAAATAAAAACAATAATTACAGCCGAGCACGTCCTCGATTTGACGATAACGTCGAAAATCCGTTTTCTGCACAACATGGCGGAGTGTGCGACCGGTTCGATTCTGATGTGACGTCACAAGTCGGAATTTGCGGCCGACCACGTGCTTTGTTTACGGGATGAGTCAAAATGAGTGCGGCGGTCGGCAAGAAGTTTACGAGATCGGTGGAATCGTGCGTGGAGGATAATCTGCTGGGATTCGCCAAGTTACACGCCGGAGTGAAACTGATGAAACAACACAACGTGGTGGTTCGCGACGACCTGGAAGCGTTGAAGCGCGAAGGCCGAGTGGCGGTTCTGTCGGGAGGAGGCGCGGGCCACGAGCCGTTTGCTGCTGGTACCGGACGGGCGCTAGACGAGCGACTGGCGATGATTTGTGCCCGTTTCGACCGACTCCTGTTTCGCCGCAAATTTCATTTTCGGCACATGGCAATTCCCGTTTGGCCGAAAATCAATTTATCGAAAGATCGGGGTGATCGATGTTGAGATTAATTTTCGATTTATTTTCGATTTTTACCGGTTTTGCGCATTTGATTGCAATTTTTCGACCGTTGTCGGCTGATTTTGACCGGTTCGAACCGGTTTTTTAACTGTTTTTAACCAATTTTTCGGTTTTCATATTTGATTGCAATTTTTTTATGAATTAAATTATTTTTTTTGCAGTTTTACATCTTTTAAACCGGTTTTGAATATTTTAAAATTCATTTTAATCCGTTTCCAACCCGTTTTTAGCCCGTTTGAACCCGTTTTAGCCCGTTTGAACCCGTTTTCAACATTTAAAATTAATTTTTTTTTATACATTTACGTAATTGCACATAGAAATTTAAAAAAATTTGCAATTGGATGTGAAAATGGGTTAAAAGCTTGCTTAAAACGGGTGAAAATTAGTTTAAACTGGTGAAAACATGTTAAAAACTAGATTTGTACCGCTCAAAAACGGGTGAAAACCAGTGAATAATTGCAAAAACACTTTTAAAAATTGAATTGAATAAAAAATAAATTGCAATCAAATATTAAAACCGAGGAAATCGATTGAAAATGGGTTTGAAAGTTTGAAATCAAATATACAAACCTGCGCAAATAATTAAAATCGATAAAAAAAATCCAAACCTCGATCAAGCGATCTTTTGATACGGTATATTTCGATTATTCATCATTTTGATATTCCAGAGGTTCCCAATCTTTTTAAGATGGTGAAGCTGTTAGTAGAGTAGAATGTGGTGAGGTACCAGTAGGTCAAACACCAAGAATCCCAAAAAAATTAAAAATCTCCACAAATTCCAGTCAAAAGTCACTAAATCACAAAATCCAACACCAAAAATCCATAGAATTTAAACATTTTCCCCAAAAATATCAAAATTTGCACAAATAAAAGCAAAATTCCATTCAAAAAATGACAAAATTCCCCCGAAAAGTTAAAAACTTTAGCAAAATACAGTATCAAAATTCTCTTCAAAAATCACAAAATCAAACACCAAAAATCCAAAAAGTAGTCAAAACCTACTAAAATAAAATCAAATCCTTCCACAAAATATCAAAAATCCCATTCAAAATTCACTTATCACAGTACGCGTACCACAGGTTGGGAACCCCTGCGATATTCAGGAAAACTTGAAAATTGTAAATTCTGCAAAGCAGGATTCGGCGAAACTGGAGATCACCACTAGTGATCGCAGTTTTCATTTTGCGCCAATCACAGAGCAGATGGCATTCCATCAGCCAATCACAGAGCAGATGGCTTTTCATCAGCCAATCACAGAGCAGATGAATAGCCATCCAATCACAGAGCAGATGGAAGGCCATCTGCTCTGTGATTGGCTCAAAATGAAAACTTAATTCAAAAATTCAATTTCAGGTTTCGTCGGCCACGGAATGTTGACGGGCGCCGTGTCGGGCGCGATTTTCACTTCACCCACTTCATCCAACATTCTGGCGGCCGTGCGCCTGCTGGCTACCGGAAACCCGGCCGGACTGCTCATGCTGGTGCCGAACTATACGGGCGACAGACTCACGTTTGGCCAGGCGCTAGAGCGCGCGCGGCTCGAAGGACACCGCGCCGAGATGGTCGTGGTGGGCGAGGACTGTGCGCAGTCGTCGCTCAACAAGGGCGTGGGACGACGCGGTTTGTGCGGCATGATATTCATGCAGAAAGTACGTTGCGCACTTCCGGTTGGATGTCGACAGATGAATATTACAAAGTTGGTGTTTTTGTGGTTTTTGGTGTTTTTATGAACGGTTTAAAAAGTCGCGAGTGAATGCGATAGAGAATTCTTTGATTAAACTTAGGAAGTGTGATCGGGCTTGCTTATTTGAATAGAATTTGTATAAAAAAATAAGACCAAAAACGGTAAAAACAGAAACTTTGAATATGGGCAATTTTTTTTCTATGTAAATTGTTTTTATTTAGTTTGAACCATTTTCCATTTGTTTCGAACCTGTTTATTAAGCAATTTTAACCCATTTTTACCCATTTTTACACAATTTTACCCATTTTTACACAATTTTACCCATTTTTACACAATTTTACCCATTTTTACACAATTTTACCCATTTTTACACAATTTTACCCAATTTTACCCTTTTTTACGCAATTATACCCATTTTTACGCAATTTTACCCATTTTTACACGATTTCACTCGTTTTTTTTTCACGATTTTACAGTTTTACACAATTTCTCCCCATTTTACACGATTTTTATCCAGTTTTACACGATTTTTACCCAGTTTTACACGATTTTTACCCAGTTTTACACGATTTTTACCCAGTTTTACACGATTTTATCTGTATTTACACGGTATTACTCATATTTACACGAATTTTTTCAATTTTACTAATTTTTTTTTACGATTTTACAGTTTTACACAATTTCTCCCCAGTTTACACGATTTTATCCAGTTTTACACAATTTTCCCCATTTTTACACGATTCTATCCGATTTTCAACATTTCCCCCTTTGTTTTTTGAAAACGACACTTCATTCGCCTGAAGTTTGTTTATTTTATAAACTTCGATGCGTTTTCTAACGTCTTTCGCTTGTTTTCGACTATCTGCCATTGAAACAAACGAACGAATGATTCTTATTAAAAATATATTTCAGTTGGCAGGCGCGATGGCCGACGAGCGACACACCTTGAAGGACATTGTGGACACGTTGAACAACGCCGCCAGAAACATGGGTGACGACATAACGAACCAAAACTAACAAAACAAAACAAAAGAAATAAAAATGGCAATTTACGTGCTCGCAGGAACGATCGGCGTGTGCCAGACTCCGTGCAGTTTGCCGGGTGCGGCAGCGCCGTTGTTTCAACTCGCCGCCGACGAATTGGAGCTCGGTTTGGGCATCCACGGCGAAGCGGGCGTAAAACGCGTCAAAGTGACGAATTTGCGTGAAATTTTCGTAAATTTTTCGTAAATTTTTTTTCGTTTTGCAGGTGCGGACGTCCGAAGCGGTCGTGGAGATGATGGTCAAGCAGATGACCAATCCGGAGTCGGCGTCCCGTCTCGATTTGAAGAAGGGTATTTAAAATGAAGGGGTTTTTTTGAGATGGAAAAAGCAATAATTTACGTAGGTGCACGTAGGTGATTGCGTGGCGGTTTTGGTGAATAATTTGGGCGGCGCGTCGCAGCTCGAAATGAATATTGTGGCGCTCGATGTGTTCACGTATTTGTGTGAGTAAGTGCAGGCACGTTCTTCGGGTATTGTGCGATCGTGTGTTTTTAGGCAAGAAATTGTTTTTAGGCAAGAAGTTGTTTTTAGACAAAAAAAAAAAATCGAATTTTAGACACAAAAAATTTATTTTTTAATTAAAAAAACTGATTTTTAGACAAAAAAAATAAACTTTAGACCAAAAAAATGAACTTTAGACAAAAAAAAATGAACTTTAGACAACAAAATGAACTTTAGACAAAAAAAATGAACTTTTGGACAAAAAAAATTAACTTTAGACAAAAAGAATGAACTTTAGACAAACAAGAGATTTTTTAATCGAAAAAAGTGATTTTTAGACAAAAAAAAAAATGAACTTTAGACAAAAAAAATGAACTATAGACAAGAAAACTGAATTTAGGCAAAAAGGTGAGTTTTAGACAAAAAAAATGAACTTTAGACAAAAAAGTGATTTGTAGACAAAAAAACTTCAATTTTAGACACAAAAAAATTGATTTTTGAACCAAAATAATTGATTTTTAGACCAAGAAAATAAATTTTTAGACCAAAAAATTTTATTTTTAGACCAAAAAAAATTTATTTTTAGACCAAAAAAATTGGTTTGTAGTCAAAAAAATAATTCGTAAAGCATGTTCAGACACACAAAAATGCGTTTTCACAAAAATACATGCGTTCTTTGAGGAAAACACGCAACTCCTTCTATTTTCCACCCCCATGTTTAACACACACTCCACCTACAGCACGAACGGGCCTGACTAATCAAGTCTTACCAGTCGTTTTACTCGAATTTACCAATTCCAGCGCAAACGATGGAAGTAAAAGTCGAGCGATGCTACGTGGGAACGTTACAAACCTCCCTGGAGATGGGTGGCTTCAGTCTGACCGTCCTTCAAGTCAACACATTCCTCTTGCAGTGTCTGGGTAGCCACTCCAACGCGCGCACACCGGACGAAACGCGCGATTAATCGAGTTGGTCGATTGCAGATGCGCCGACAAAGGCGCCGGCGTGGCTCCAGTTGGGCTCCGGACTGGTGACGCCCGATTCGGCGCTGTTCGTCGACCCGCTGGGGGTACGCGAAGCGGAGTTTGCCATTCCCGCGTCGACGGCCAAGTTAAATCGGCGTAATGTTTAAAGAGTCGTTTTTTAAAGAAACTTTTGTTTGATTTTTGTTTTTAAAATTTCGTTGCAGACGAAGCCGATTTGTTTCGTAAGTGTATTACGCACGCGTGCGAAGTGCTCGCAACGAACGAAACCAAACTGAATTCGCTCGATAGTGGATGCGGCGACGGCGACTGCGGAACGACGCTGAAGAAAGGCGCGATGGGTACGGCGGAGTTTTTGTTTATTTCAGTGGCGATGACTAGTGAATGCAGAACCCCGCGTTGCAGGGTGCCCTGGCTTGTAAAGCATTTTTTTTTACAAAAATATGCATTTTTTGACGAAAATGTTTTTTTTTGGACGGAAAATGATTTTTTTTGGACAGAAAATGATTTTTTTTGACGGAAAATGCATTTCTTGGACGGAAAATGCATTTCTTGGACTGACGATTTTTCTTTTACGGAAAATGGATTTTTTGGACTAAAAATGCTTTTTTTTTTTTTTACCGAAAATGCTTTTTTTGTACGGAAAATGCATTTTGTTTTACCGAAAATGCCTTTTTTTGGACGGAAAATGCATTTCTTGGACTAAAAATGATTTTTTTTGACGGAAAATGATTTTTGTTGACGGAAAAT
>JAQIXU010001952.1:0-14299 GCA_034701245.1 Strigamia transsilvanica | reverse complement strand
CCTAGAACTCAGCACTAAATTAATGTATTACAATTTCAGAGAAAAAAATTATTATAAACTTTTTGGACGCACTGTAGGTGCGAATTCAGAAATGCGCGCTCCACATGTAAACAGAAATTTTCGCCTATCATATAATGGTTCGCGCTTAATCAGTATTACGTCCCAATGCAAAACTTTTATTTGTCCCGTATCACTATCATTATTATTTATTATATTTTATTCCCACTTAACTTTAACAAGAATAACTAAATCAACAACAGAAAAATATATAAAAAAAAACCCACCTTAATAAACATACACAACTAACAAGTAAATCAATAATAAACCCCAAAGGACAACAACAAAAACAACAAGCAAGGAGCCAGGACCCCGAGCAGAAACTAATACTTCTGATATTAATAATAACACCACGTTTCCACAAAACTAACGCTACATATACACAGACAGTTTTCAGAAAACTAATATTCACTTTTTCACTTTTCTGGAAAACTGTGCACGTGTAATAAACCCAGTAAATTTCTCCAAACTCATTTCCTCTCTCGAGTGCGATCCATCCACTATGTTTGGACAAAATATATACAACATCTCCAATAAAACCCCGCATTAGTGTTCATGGGCGACAAGACAAATCAACTGCTTTTTCGAAACACAAATAGAAATTGCCTCGTTTTATTGTCTTCGGAAATTCTACATTTGTAAAACAATAAAAAATACATTTCAACACATTTATTTATTGACTATAAAGCAGTCTGTTTTCCAGTAAACTAGAACGAGAACAGAATAACAAGCAAAATAACCCTCAACAAAGCATAGGACTTTAATTTCCACAATGTTGGAGCAAAATGGAAAGTGAATAATGGTTTGAATCAAACAAAATCCAATTTATTAAAAAGATAAATCACTCATGACACTTTCCATTCACGGAGAATATTAAACAACACCCAAGTAATCAGGTAGCAAGCGATATGTAACCAAAAAAATAGAAAAGAAAGAAGAAAATAACACGAAGGGAGGTCTGTAACTTCATTCCCGTTTTCACTAGTTTCATCATCAGTTGCTAAGCAACATGAATCCAGCTACTGGCCAACTTCTCCCTTGATGGATAGACAAGAGAATTGGATAGAACAGGCGCACTTCAGGATGTTCAGATATCATTGCATCAGTCAATAGACATTGCACATACATATATTCCACTTAGCCAAATATGTTCTCCAATATATATTTCAACATGTAATGTCTCATTAAATTTATCATAAAGGAAAATTAGATCAATCAGTCACTGTCAACCTTTGTACTACATACATGAAAAAGATCGTTTTCTGTGTTTACGAGTTTACGTTACTAGATTTTATTACATACATACTACATATTGCATGTACTCTACAAAACTTTAAGAAGATTACCAAGTTTTCTTTGCTTCCAGACTGATGTAAGTGATTTATGGAGACGTTGGATGTTGTCTGGAATGTGATCACCGCTGTTCAGATAACCGGTCATTTGCATATAATCAGTGTTCAGATAATCGAGATCCTACTGTAGTTATTTCTAGACTTTGTCAAGTCAAGTTTTGGCCCAAACCCCAATTTTTTTCTTGAAAAAAAAAAATCCATTTTGGACGTTTAAAGTGCAATTGTGGTCAAAACCATTGTCGCCTCTTTCCATTGAGAGCATGGCATTATCATGATTGTACATCTATGCACATAAAAATGCTCTTTTCTTATTAAAGGTGCATTTGTACACATGAAAATGCATTTTTCGGCTTAAAATAAAACTCCTTATCTTAAAATTATTTTTTCAGTTCCATTTTTGTGCCTAATAAGTACATTTTTGTTGTTGACAAAACGTCATGCAAGATTTACCACAAATATCAGCATTTAGTTAGTAGTTATCTCTCAAGATAACTTGCGGTAGTGATGTGCTTGAATAACATTTCAAAATGGCATTTCCAAGATCGGTTATCTTAAACCAGCACTTTATAAACTGGCTGGGTCGCTCTTCCCCTGAGATGACATACGTAATAATGCCCTTTAAGATAAGGAATTTTCGACGCATTTTCAACCACTGTGCACATGCTAATTTACGAATTTCATTTCCATCCAACAAAACCTTTTCTGATTTAGTGTCCGCGTGAACAAATAAATCTTACTTGCCTGCTTTTGACACTAGTTAATAGAAAGCCTTTATATCCAGATCTCATTATCAGTTCTAATAAATCGTGGCCCAAATATGATTGCCGCTAACACGAGTAATCGTAAATCTGTCTATATTAATTGAGTAAACTCACAATTAATGTCCAAAAATTCAATTTTTAATGATATACTTGTAACTTCAATTTTATTACACTGAAAATCAATTAACTTCACATGTCTTTATGACTCAACAAAAATAATCTGATGATAATTACTGAATTTACTTAGCGGTGCAACTGATGTTATCGATTGTATGCTTGCATACAGTGCAGTGGGTGCAGGGCCGGCCGAACAGCGGTGCGAATGGTGCGCCTGCACAAGGCCCTGCGCTTGGATAAGCCCCGCGCCGGGCCTTGTCCAAACAATTGATGACTGGCATATTTTTTCTTAAAATCAACCTGTTAAATCAGGCCCCGCATGAATGTTCGCACAAGGCCCTGCTTATTAGAGAGTTTGCAGACATGCCTTTTTCCTTATAAATGGCTATCCTTACGACCTTATGACGTCGTAAGCATAATGAAAATGGATTTTTATAAGAGTACCTTACAAAATAAGGCAGCCACTCAGATGTCGTTTCCTTACAATTTCTCAAAATGGCTGCCAACAATTTTTTGTCCACCTCACAACTTTGCTTGAACAATTAGCTTGTTATCAACATTAGAATTGTTAAAATCAATTAGGGTTTAATCAATCATAGTGTGATAAACCAAACCGCTACTTTTGTTGGCTATACATAATAGCAATATTATTGAAATACAATGCTTCAAAGCCTTTAACATTGGGTAGCGCCGTAAGGATGGCCATTTATAAGGAAAAGGGCATGTCCACAAACTCTCTATTCAAACTTGTTTAAATTTTTTAAACCAGTCTACGTGTAAGATTTTACATGTTAAATTTGACATTTAGACTGGTTTAAAAAAATCTAAACAAGTTTAAATGACTCTATGAATGCATCTTGTAACTGTAAGTTTAAAGCGAAATTTCATAATCAAAATAATCAAGTTTCCTTTGTGAATTCTTTGAATTTTTGACGTAGTTTCCACAAAAAGAAATTTAATTAACAAACAACTGCAATCTTAAATCATAAAATCTTGACACACTGCGTGGCTTTGTGCAGGCAACCAGTCAACAACCACAACATGTCATCGGCTAAATTTATGTCATCAGCAGAAATGTAAACAGTTTTCAATTAAGATCCCTGTTGTTCCCTCGTTTGACCTAAATCTATTAAAGTATGTACAACAAAAATTACGATTAATCACCAAATGCATCATTAAAATGCAATTTTGTTGTCAAGTGCAAAACACATAAGCAGGAAAACTAATTTTCTTTTGGCCACATTTTTTTCTGCCTCATTTGCTTTTCATCACTGTCGCCATGACACACACTGCAGTTCGCACCCGGTATCTTGATGCTAAACTCGAACTGCGCATCCCATTCTGCGCAGACCATTTTCTAATTCCAGTCCTAACTTAGCCTAATATTAGGCCTAAAAATGCAAAATAATGTAAATAAACAACAATATACCAGTAGTTTATGACATGGTACTGAAATATTGTTGTTTGCTTCCATTTGTTTAGCATTATTTGCATTATTTATGCTAAATATGAATTGGAATTCAAAAATCATCTGCGTAAAATGGGATGCGCAGTTCAAATTTAGAATCAAGATGCCGGACGCAAACTGCAGGCGCATCCTAACAGTCACACACTCGTTTAAATCTCAATTTAACATGGAAATTGTGGATTTAAATGAGTGTAAACATGTTTACACTCGGTTTGTTGATGTTTCCAATCCACAGGTGTTGACCTGTGTGCAGAAGCCTCATCGCATTAGTGAACTAGCCGCTAGTCGCCATTTTTCAAAGTAGGGGGAGCTGTCACTCCCCCTGCTCCTGAAGGTCCTCCATTAAAAAAAAATTACAAACCATTGAATTAATATATATTTTTTTTAATTAACTTTTTTCTTTTTCTTTTTATTTCAGAAGAAACTGCGGACGATTATGATGACAACCTAGACAGGTTAATACAAAAGTAAGTTTCAACTCATATTTCACTTAATTGACAGTGCAAATGATTGAATCCGCCTGGCTGGTTAGTTAGAACTTCAATCGATAAAAAATTCTCGTTTTCTTCACTGCTTTGTGACAGAATTTTAAAAATGAACAAGAGAAATTGGCAAATACCAATAGCTAATAAATATTGCAATACATTTTTTTTTTTACATTTCAGTCACAAATTAGAATAAATTTTATTCATTTTTCTTTTTTTTTCTCCTTTTAAACCTTATCAGCAGCAAGGCTGACAATTTAATGGTAAAAAGACGTGAAGATTACCCTATAAAACTTCTTAGGTATGTACTGCCCTCACTGATTTAACCACCAATAAAAATTGCATGTGATTAAAATCGTTGTACACCCATGCCTGTTTTTTGTTGTAAACGAATTCTTGTTTGTGTTTTTAATAAATGTGTAACCTATATGAAAGCATTGTTCCACAATAAACTAAACAAAGCTTAACCATAAACACTTAAAATTTTGTACCTTTAAATTACACTTATGAAACTAACTTTAACGACCAAGGATAAACCCCTTAGCAAGCCTAAAGCTGACTATAGCCCAGCAATTTAGATATTGAATTCAATCGTTTTGATCAAATTTAACATGTAAAATCTTACATTTAGACTGGTTTAAAATATTTAAACAAGTTTAAACGACTTTATGAATGCGGCTAGTGTTTTCGATCAATTTGGGCAGTTATTTTAGTCATTTACACGTTGAATTTAGTTGGTTTGGTCTATTTAGATGTTAAATTCAGCCGTTCTGGCCAATTTAGACCCGCGTTGTAAAGGATACCGGCATACCACATTGCTTTGGAGCCCCATGTTCAATGAGAGCATTTATGGTAATAAATAATAGAATCAGAATTCAAATGCTAAAATAATCCTTTTGGACGATTATACTTCAGCACTTAACTGGCTTGATGATTATCCATGCGATCGGTTAAATCAGGTCGCATGATAATCGCCAGTCGTTTCAGTGGCATAATCGTCGCATCATTTTGAAACCCCGTGCTGCTTACGCAGGTGTGCTTCACTGCATTACATCCATGTTCGCGTTGCAAATCACATACAGTATTCCAAAACCCAAAAGCCCATTTATTAACAAACCATTTCAATAAACACGTGGAAAAGAACCTCCTCCAACTAAAATCATTTAATCTTGGATCAATGGGTAAAAATAGCATTGCGATGTAAACAGATATGACTTCATTTATTACGATATAGAAAAAATTCGATATTTATTCCTTTACCTGTTCCTGCGAAATAGATAAACAAACCTACATGCTTCAAAAATATATTGCAATTATATTACAATATATTATAATGTATTTTGTACTACATTTTTGCATGCAAATGATAATACATTTTGTAAAATGTATCATCAAATGCATTCATCAATATTATTTTTTGTCATATATGAATGTATTGTCAAAATGCATTGTTTAATGCATGAATAATACAATTGAATTCCGCGAAAAGTTATATATAGGCGCAACACCAAAAGTATTCGACCATGCTCACTTTTTGGAAAAAATTAAAGGCGAGACACAATGTATTTATTATGCTCAAACTTTGGCAATAGACTAAGGGATAACTAAATAACTTAAGTTTACAAAATTAGGATATTCACTATAAAATTAAAAAAGTTATACAAAAAGCAAAATTTGCTTCTAATCTCAAAAATTATCGCCCGCAACACTACTTACGCCATAAATATTCGCCCATTGCATTTAATACTTTATGACATCACCTTTAGCTTTAAACACTCAAAATACAAAGTTGCTAAGTTTTCTACACATTAATTAAAGTCACCCATTTCCATCATAGCACAGCAGTTAAGCTGCATTGGGCCTAGTCAGTACTTGGCTCAGTGACCCGTGTGGTTAAGGTACAATTTCTATGACAAGAACATCTGCTATCCACCTCCAACTGCGTTTTCTGTGGTTTTTCTAGTTCTTCGTGCATTTGAATGCAAGGTTGGGTCCTCAAGTAAGTCATTCCACAGATCCCGGCTTTGCATGTCGTCTACACCCCTCTTGGGCATGCTAAGTGTCGAAAATACAGCACAATGTCCAAACAACAGATGAATAAAGAAAAATACTCCTCTGTGACCTTTAGAAGAACAAGTTCCTTTTACCATTTATTGCTAAGAAATGATTATGTGACAAACTTTAATCATATGAAGCTAATGACGTTCCACGTGACTACTGTCGGTGATTGCAGCGTGTTGGAAGATGGCTTTCAGTAATTTTTATTGGACTGGCCAAATATTTTATCACCTTATATCCAACTCACGATTTGCCGACTTTACGTAGTCACTCAAGTCACCTTTACTCAGCAGGACGTGATGCAATTTTTGTGAAAGCAAAGTGAAAAGGATGCAATTTGCTTGCTGCTTTCGTTCATTTTTTTTGACATTTCAAAGAAAATGTCTTTGATTTACAAAACCCCTAATCCTGCCTCCTTGTTTTTAACATTGGTAAAGTATACGTAAAATGTTATCACTTAACACCCAAAACGTTTTCGACCCTTTCGGGCCTCCTTCAGTGGGTAAGTGAAGACATTTTATTCAAACACATACGAGTAAATATAGTACAAATTCCCCTAACAAAAGACAATTTTGTAATTTTGCAATTTAAACAATTTTACACTTTTGGAGTTGTCATGGGAGACAGTCCCACCAATCCTGTGCATGAATTCAAAAACACAAGAGAAGAAATGCAAAATTTAGCAATGGCTATAGCAATTTTAAAACCTGTCAAACAAAAATGAAAATTGTGGCAGCCAGGCTTGATGCAAGTCTACGGATGTATTTGTGAATTTGTAAACCAAGAAACAAAGCCAAAGATTCGGTAAAAGTTGTTTTTTGAAACTAAATTTTTAAAATTTTTATTTCGTGCTACGAGTTGTAAACAGTTTTTTTATGCATCACATTACATGGTTGAATGCAAAATCAAATGCAAAATCAAATGCAAAATCCTGGAATTGAATTTGATGGCATTAAAAATAATTGGTTTTGTGATTAATACAAAATTACAGAATTACAGAATCGTAAATTTAATGAAATATCGCATATGGTTCAAAAATATATTGTAATTAATCTTATATTACAATATATTATAATGTATTTAAAAATTTATTAGGTGTCACAATGTACTTGAGAATACATTTTGCCTCATTGAAAAGTATTGATTTGCAATGTCTTTTCATCCATGAAAATCCACAGTTTTCTCATCAAATTAAGTGATCATTGTTTACCTTAATGACAACACCCCATTGTTCAAACTTGACCGTAACACTTTTGACAACATCTATTGTATGAGTCACACCACCTTAAAACTACAGTGGAACCTCGCATAACGAGCACCTTGCACAACAAGTAATTCGCATAACGAGCGATAAAAATTTTAAAAAAATGACTCGCTTAACGAGCTATGTTTCGCATAGCGAGTGACGTTCTTCCCCTTTTCGGAGAGTCCCCCTAATAGGGGGAGTCCCCCTGTTTCGCTTAACGAGTGTTTCGCATTAAGAGCAACAGTCTGGAACGAATTATGCTCGTTATGCGAGGTTCCACTGTACTTCAGAATCTTGGCCTTAAATTCTGATAGGATCATAATAGAATAGCTCTAATGTAACGAGATATTGTGCAAACTCTCCATTAAGACTCACAGGCACTCTGGCTGCAACTGTAATTACTAATTAGAAACTCAGAAACAATTCGGAGGCCCTGGTCAGATACTCGAGGTGCAGGTGCTATTCATGTCTTAATTGTTTAAATTTTACGTTTGCTTTTGATAACTTTACACCCAAGGCAGCTGATGGCTGCTCCGATGCTACAGCTGTTTAGGAACAACCACTTTCTTGAACATGAAAATAGTTTAAGTTTGTTTGTGTGATGATAAACTTTATGGCAGGTGAAATTTGTAGTCATTGGTTATTTATTTAATTAACTATTCCAAATTTAATGTCTGCTCCTTATAACTACCCAACAATTTTGCAGGCTTCACTGCATTAGACAAGAGCGCTTCAACTAACAGCTTCTAACTTTCACCAGCAGACCACTCTGGCAATTACCTATTCATGCGCCCTCTATAAATTTCATGGTGAACTAATAAATCAACTAAAGGGCACTTTCGCTTATGGGCTTGAAAATCGTCTCTAAACAGCTAAGGGCTTGTACCAAAATGGTATATTTCTTGGCGTAGCAATCGGAGGGATAGTGCGAACGGTCAACACAGGCCCACGAACCTAGAGTGCCCATTAAGGATATAAATAGCGACTATATACCTCACTAAGTACAGAAAACCCAAGCTACCGCTCTGCTAAATAACCCATCAACCCAGGTTGCACAAGTGGCTCATTGACTTCTTAGTAAGCCACGGTTAAAATTAGACAAGAAATCATCTTTCCTTTCATTATTGAACACACTTGAATACCACTAGCATGTGCAGAGTCAATCTTGGCTCGCACAAAAACAACTCACAGTTGGACAGTGGCGTAGCAAGGGGGGGGGGGGGAAAGCGGGGGCGGGGGGAGGGGGGAAAGCGGGGGCGGGGGCGGGAGGGGCAGTCCGCCGCGGGCTCCACTTTTTTGGGGGTGACAATAAGTGTTTTAAATGGGAAAAATGGGCAAAAAACGCGGGAGAATGGCATAAAACAAGGAAAAATACAAGAACAATGGCAAGATAAATGGAAAATGGGCCACAAAAAATTAAAAAGTGGTAAAAATGGCAAAAACACGAAAAAAGGCAAAGAAATCTAAAAAAAAATAGCATAAAACCATGAAAAAACGGCAAAAAAAAAACACGATAAAAGTGGGAAAAAACACGAAAAAAGCCAAAATATGGCACCAAAAAAAAAAATAGCAAAAGAACACGAAAAAGTGCAAATTTTCCCAAATTTCAATGGGTGAAAAATTGAAAATTTTGGAAACTGTTGAAAAAATAATTATTGTACTGTTTATCCATGTTTATGTTTTAGAGGGTAGGGAAAGAAGATAAACTCAGAGACCCCCTCTGAGCGGCAAAAGCTCTAGCTACGCCACTGCAATCGAAGTAAACAATTCAGCAAAACAAGCTTTCTATTTGTTTTACAGCAGACAGTTGAAAAGGATGGTTTGTGATTAATTAGCTTACGTGCAATCCACTAACGCTACTCTAAGTGTTAAATAATAAATAAATAAACAAATAAATAAATAAATAAATAAATAAATAAATAATCCTGACAAAAACACTAAACTAACAATTCGATATATATGTCAAATTAATTTTACTTTGTACCCATTTCAAGCTTTCCACTTACCTTAGTCATTGTATGTAAATTGAGCAGCATTTGAATTTTCCACTCAGTCTAGGCTCATTATCAGACCAAAATCTTTTTCTTTTTCCCTCATGCTTACTCCTCTTGTTGCGCGGATTTTGCATGCTGTGTGTTCGTTGCCTTACCTAGTGAAATATACAAAAGGACAAGACTAAGACGATGCAACCATAAAAGCAAAGCATGCTTTAAAGTAAGGTAGGGCTTTTTCCTTTCAAATTCAATCCATTCTTTTACCTGTAAAACACAAACGACAAAACATTAATGAAAACCAATGATCGCTCTCTCTCTAGCAATTGCATTCTTGCACGACTCATTTCGTTATTATACTAAGCCTACCAGCAGGCATAAGTCTGCTGAGACAAAAACTGATAACTTTTGTGAAATAAAAAACTGTCATAAATACAAATTCATATTAATGTTAATTTTTATAATATTCTATATGAAAATTATACAAAAAACAATACAGATTAATCCAAAATTAGCAATCTTACCACGAAACTAATTCAATTCTTAGGAGCCATTTTATTCAATGTGGCCCTGGTGGGCGATTACAGTAGCCATCAAAAACTACGGAAGTTCTTGATCCAGATTATCTCAACTCGATATTCACTTTCAGTTTTAAAATTCTGAAAATCTACAATAACTTGTTTCGTATTCGTATTACACGACTGCATTGTATTATATGAATGCAGGAAACATTTTAATACGTAATATAAATATTATTTATCGTGTGGCACCATACGCGTGACTACAAACAACTAACAAGCGTCGTAAACTTTAGTACATCAAAGCAATTACCATAATTGTGTATTTATGATGACGCATTTGATGTTTTAGTCGTGTTCATTCATCTAGTTTATTGATCCAAAGTGGCTGACAGCCTCGGCGCAATTTATATTTTGTTTTAGCTTCTTTTCTCGCCTCATTTGTTCGGTGCAATATCGCAACTTTTTTACATACTCGCTTGTAAGTCTGACAGCAGCCCTTAAGTCTTTCAAAGAATAAAGCCTTTTAAAAAGAAAACCAATTATCTTCATACCCTGCATTCACGTGTTCTCCCCATTTTAATTCACTTTTTTACATGACAAAACATGTTTTTGGTTTTAATATTACAAGCCTAACAAGAGCTACTGGCTGGAGCAATATGTACACTTCTAATTAACTCATGTGTATTTTGTAAATGATGTGCCTTTAAACAGCGGATTTTGAAGTTCCTTGAAATTTCTTGTTGTATCCATTTCCACTAAAACTTCGGACCTTTAAAAACATGATTTACTTATTCCATAATTCATTTAATACGTTATAAACAAGTGTCACCAAGATCATGTGATGGATGGGTGGAATTTAAAACAACCCTGTGTATTGATTTTATGTTGTTGTTTTTTCCTTTTAAGAAGAAAAAAATTATTAAAAACAAACTTGTACAGTATGTGGTGATCCACATCACCACATGCTTCTCGTCTTGTCTGTTTCTATGACAATAACATTTGCCACCACCCATGCACCTTTAAAAGGTTTTTCTCTGTGGTGGCTGGTTTCATCAGTTCTCGGTGCAAATGCAAGTGCATGACATTTAACTCAAATCATAATTTATTCAGTTGGAACATTTCTTATTCTGTCTTCCATATTTTTTCCAGGGTTAGAGACCCCTTTTGCTTCATATGTATACACGTGGATGTGGAAACGTGATCAGTTGCTTAGTTGCTTCATCTGATCTGATTGCAAAACTACATGTAAACGTAATTAAATTAGTGGTTCTATTAGATGCATTCGAATAGAAACATTTCAACTTTTTGGCAATACGGTTCAATTAATTTGGGATTTTAGTTGAAACTAGAAACCATGGCTGTTATGCCACTTGGAATATCTTTTACCTTGAATATATTGCATAAATAGTTGCATTTCAAGACTGAAAGGAGATGCCACTTAATCTTCATCTGCCAAAGACAAATGTGTATAGCTAAAGCAATTTTTCTCAGTAGAATGTACAGAAAACACTTTTTTTTTTAAATTTTTTTTTTTTATAAAGAAGCACAGATGTAATGCTATTACCTGTACATGTGTGGAATTGAAGCTGAATTTATTGACGAAGAAAAAGATAATCAATTTAATGTTTTTTGGAATTACACATGGTGAATAATTGGGGAAAATGAAGCGCTTGTGCTGATTGCAGCGAAGCTGAAGATCTAAGGAGACTAAATTTGCAGATAAAATATTAATGATGCTAAAACCGACTTCATTTACTAAAGATCAAAGTAAGAACTTTTTTCTCAACAAATGAAAAATATGTATATTTAAAACATAGAAGTTAGACTTCTACTTCAATATTCAAAACCGTCTGATTTTAGGTGCAAATAATCATCATAAAAGTCATTATTTTTAAAGTAATAAAAAAATCCACTTGAATCATTTTCTTTCTAGGCGGTCCTGTGTTAAACGAGGAGCTACCTGCGACCATCGACCCAACGACTGCTGCTACAGTTCCTCTTGCCGATGCAACTTTTGGGGGACAAACTGTCGTTGCGAACGTATGGGCCTATTCCAGCAATGGGGTAAATAATGAAGCGACAAGGCAATCACAATAGCCCTAAAATAAAGCCCTAAACCAATTTATCAATCTCTTTATTGGGGCTTTGACATCTAACTAACCAGTATAACCTCCTTTTCAACCAACTTGAACGTAAAAAAAAAATTTAAAAAAATTTGAAAAATTAAATTAAATTAATAAACAAAAATTTAATTAAAAAAAAAAAATAATAATGTGAATTTTTTTTTTAAATGACTTGGCGAAAACCCAATGTAGTAATTACCATTATGTCTTTAGCTACATTAAAATCTGCTATTATCCGTTTTGTGTTAGTCTTCAAACAGGTAAGAAATAACATAGACCTTTGAAGACGACATTGAAAAAATGTATACTGTAACCCATACACTTATGTAAGCAAACTGATTTCATACAACTAGAAATTAATTTTTTTTATTGGTTTATAACATTGTAAAATTTATGTTTATTGAATTAGAAGAAATTGTATCCATTGAATCATCTAATTTAAATTGTTGTTTATTTTTAATTTTAATTTTATTCAAATTTAATAGTTAGACTAATTTCAAATAGGTTTTTGAGTTTTAAGCAAAAATAAATAAGAATAAAAATAAGAATAAAATAAAGAAATAACCAAAATACAAAAATGGTAATAGGAATTATTTATCTTTAAAATAACAATAACGATATATTATTAATATAAAATACAATAATAATCTCTATATTTTGTACTGTGTTGTCTTCTGATTACAGAAATAAAGCTGTTTGTGTTGTCATAAACATGCATTCCAAAATACAGTTTTCTTTTTATTGAACACAACAATGATTGTTGTAAGTCAAAAACTGGCAACAACAAAAAAAATTACACAACATGTACATGATTATTTTTTTTAATTGAACCTTTGGCATTTTAAAAAACCAATAATTTAATTTGTCGACTGGAATGGAATGTGCAATACTCCACTTCACTGTAAGTCAGTTACGTGATTGAATAGCGAAGCCATTTAAATTATATTTTTCAGTTTCTTTAATGGTTTCCTCATCCAGGCTTCGACATTTTGATTAAAATTTTATATGCAAAATATTCAGAAAAAACTATGCAGCCAAAAAAAAATTAAATCAATAATTTGCACAAGAATAATACAATTATCCAAACAGTTTTCAAGATTACTTTTTAATCCAAATTTTTTATTAAACAAAGTCGAATTCGCATCGCAGTTACAGCAATTTAATTTTTCAGATTTGCAATTGTCAATTGTTAATATTACCCAACAACAACAACAACAATCTCGAGTTTACTGGCTGTGCCACTTGTTGTGACAATACGTATTGTACAAGTGTAAACTTTAATCTTTGTTAGCAAGTAATAAACAGTCTAGATCCACAAAAGTAAGAGTAAACATTCCTCTTATCCTTTCTCCAAAACATACAAGAAAATGGTTTTAATTTCCAACTTAGCCTAAAATCAAACATGAGCTGAGCCAGGGCTTACTACTACTTGCTCTGGTTGCGTGATCTCACCACCACACACGGATACGACAGTTAAATTTATTAGATACAGGATCCTACATCCAACCATGCATTGCAGCAGTTGTGACGAGACAAAGATGCCGAGCTTGGATGGATACAAACCGCCCCCAATTGATAGTTTCGGACTCCCGGCAGAAAACTGTATCGTGCAATCTGAATTAATACTTCTCGAACCATCACGTGTAGCAACTCATGCATACGAGTCAATAAACTTCTCGCGGAAATAATAACTCGAGTTTAGAGTTCATGTATATTCTATGGCATGTAATGTTTATCTCTAAAACAGCGTTTACACAGCACCTTTGCTGTGATGTTATCTAAGATCTTCACACATGAATTTGGATCTCATTTTTATATCAAGTAGGCTTGACATTTTTCACTGTAAGTACATTCAAATTTCCATTTTATTATATGAGGTTTTTGGTGTTTTGATATGTTTATTGCATTCTGAGTTTGTTTGTAGCTTGGGTTTCTGAATTTTGCAAGAAACCAATTACATTTCCTTCATTGAATTATGGGTTGCTCATTTGTCTTTTACATTAGGCGCGTTCAATGTTAAAAAACCGTTTCAAAACGGAATTTGACGATTTTAAACAATCGCTTAAACCCATTTAGACGAGCTTTTGAACGAGATTTTCGTTCAAAAGCTCGTGTAAATG
>JAQIXU010001951.1:0-14311 GCA_034701245.1 Strigamia transsilvanica | reverse complement strand
TTGGAGTTCCAATTTGAACATATTTTGAAATACATTTTGAAAATGTATTTCAAAATGTATTTTCCGACCATATGGGTCACAAATTGGACTTTCTTGGCTACACCATCTCAGAGGGCAGTTATAGCCCCAATGAAGACAAGGTAGAAGCCATAATGAACTATCCTCCTCCCACAAATGTCAAACAATTGCAACGCTTTATTGGATGGTTGGGTTTTATGCTCCACGGAAATTTATTCAGTAAAGGTAGACAGGCTTGTCTTATCCGTTGAATGTTAAAGTAAATTATAATTAGATCTTGTTAGCTGTGCTGCAAGATTTATATGGTAGTTCTTACGCATTTTTATTAGCTCTTGTGTTATCGCCATTAGATATTAGGTTTCACCATCCACCACAGCATGCGCTCAGACAAGTTGTACTTTAAAGGCAATAGAAAAAAGAAAAAATTGAGAAAAAGCATTGAGAATCTTTTTGTGAATATTTTTGCGCTTGAGTGTCAGAAATAGCAGAGGAGTATAGTAGCCACAATCATACTGGCTGTGGTAGCATAAAATTAAAACCTTTCAGTTCAATGAATTTAAAATTCCAATAAACTTGCTTATCTTTGGTTCTCTAACACTTGACAACGAAAATTGATAAGATTAACTGATAGACGTTAAAAAGCACTGCGCAATGCATAACAAACATAGAAAACTCCAAGCAAATGTTGTTAGTGATAGACACCGATCCTCACTAGAAGCAAGAGCACAACAGCTCATGACTCAGCGAGCAATATAAACTGCACAGGTTAGTTATCTAGCAAATTAGATTAATTTCATATCTGCCATTTGGCAAAATTAGAGTACTATTCCATTATTCATATTACATTCTTGCATAAAAAATGACTCCTAATGAATTAGCAGGAAATCATTTTCTGTTCTTTATTCAAAATTACCAAAAGATCTCCAGTCCAATTTTGTCATTAAACAGGACACATAAACCCAAGTGTTTGCTGAATCAAGTAGGGAATTAATTTTATTAACTACAATCGGCATTTGTTTCATAACAGTCTTCCACACTTTCTTATCGACATTTAAAGAACACTTTGTTTTTCAAATTCCAACAGGTGCGAGAAAATCTGATAGAACAAATGTGATAACATCTCGTGGGACAATCGTGTGGTCAAACCAAAACGCGCAATCCACATTTCTCATTAACGGACCGTTCTTGAATGCTCTGTAAGTAGCATTAGAAATTATTCGTATATATTGTAGTAATATAAGCACAGTAAATGCTTTCTGTCAATTTGTTACGTCATATCTGCAATTGGATCGTAGAACCTTGACCTCAAATCATTTATGTGTGCGCAGTACGGATAACATGTCATATGACAATTATGTTATCGAAAGAAAACACCCATTTCTCATTGGTCAATTCTGTTTCGTTACACAAGCAAATTTCTGGAAAAAAATGTTGCATGAATTATGCCCGTTTTCTTCAGCATTTGTGCTTCTCAGCACGGATTTATTTTAGTCAGAATTGTATATTGGTCCGAGTTATTGTTGGTGCGTTTTAGGATAACATATGCCAACAACAACACATTTTTTTACTTCTCATTTTTCTTTCACTGTTGGAAATCTGAATAAGTTTGAATAGCACCTCAATATTCTTCAGAAGCCAAAATGCATAAAAACTTGCATACAGTACTATAAGAATGCATTGAATATTTACAGAAATTACTTCATAAACAATGGCGACCAGCTCAAGCGTTAGTGTCACAAACAGAACCCAGGATGAGCGTGAATGCAGCGAAAATGCGATGCCAAATGTCGTCGATGCAAAAAATGTTGGTGCACCCAAAACTATTAGTGCTGCAAACAGCTCCCAAGACCAGCATGGTGGCTGTGGAAATTTGATGCTAATTATCGAAAGTGCGAGAACGGCTAATGCAACAGTAATAATTCATAATACAAAGAACTATCCAGATGCCGAAGGTGAGTACTGCCATATTTAAAACTAAAATGTATAACTAAATTAATTATTGCATAGCTCGTACAGACAACCCAAGGTCCTGCTGCAAAGCAATTGATGGTGACGGCAACAAACGGTGCGACGTTTTTCAAACAAAACTGAAAAGATTCAATGGCCGTTTAGCTTTAACCACGGTTGCTTGGATGAAGACGGGAGAATTGTCGATTGATGAACATTTCATCCAACTGGAACTAAATGAATCAAAGAAAAAGATCCAAATCGAAGAAGTGTTCAGTTGGGTGAGAAACAAACCACCGCTTCGAATACTCATTGAAGGACAGCCGGGCTTCGGCAAAACAACGCTGGCGATCAAACTCGCTCACGACTGGGCATCAAGTGAAAAATACATCGACTTCAAATTTGCTTTTTTGGTGCCTTTACGAAATCTACGACAACGGAGCTTTGAAGCTGCGATTGAAGTAATAGGAAACCGGTGCGACACCACTGGCGTCATGCAAATTATAAACAACCACAGAAGTAAAACACTTTTTCTACTCGATGGTCTAGATGAGTTGATGCCAGAAGAACAACGAAAAATCATGAACATTTTGGTCGGCAGTGTGTACGGCGAAGTAACAGTTGTTGTATTCTGTCGAACGGGTCTATTTAGATTAACTAGCAATGACCGTTCAGAATTGTTTGGATCATACGAAATGCTAGATGATTTTTCTGACAAGCGAATTTATACAATGGGAATTACGAGCACGGATGAAAAAGTATCATTTTTACGTAAACTTGTACCAGAAGCCACTCTCACACCCATAATCGAAAATATAGCACCACAATGGGCATTATTCAATTCGCCGCTACTTCTGATGCTCCTCTCAATAATAATTCGAGACGGTGAAACCATTCACAACTTCACAACCAAAACTGCTTTATTCAAACAATTGTTCAATCTCATCTTGAAGCAAAGTTTTACCAACCGTGGACGCAAGATCGATAATGACTTTGACTTATTTCGCTTGAATTCTTCATTAAACAATATTCAAGAACAAATGAAACACTTTGGAAGTTTAGCGGTGCAGAAAATAATTGAAAATAACTTCACATTTGAAAGTGATCAATTGGCACAGAATGTGTATGAAATTGGCTTTCTAATTCGTCACGAAGAGATGATAGATGGCAATGCAAAAAATCCTTACGAGGCATTCCATCTGTCGATTCTAGAATTCGCTGCAGCATTTGCCGTTTGGTCGGATCTGAAATTGAAAAATTTTGCATCGGCAGAAAGCAATCTGAAGTTGATAGTGCATCACTTCATCAAAACTCGTGGAACGTCACTGATGATGCCGTTCATTGCCAGTCTAATGGACTGTGAATTGGACCTCTTGCTGTCTCTCATCGAACCGTATCACGCAATCCTGACTGTGTATACCCGGTTGCTTTTTGTACTCGTATCGGAATGTTTGCCAATCAATATTCATACGTCTTCCCGTCTAAAAAATTTAATTCCTGATACTATACTCGCAATTAACCTTCAAAGCAATGAAACAATATGCAGAGAAATGATAAAATATGGCATTAATCATGAGAAAATTGAATTAATTGAAACCGACAAAGATACAAAATTAGAAATGTTCGCAAATGAAATTAGCACGCGTCTGAAGATTCGATTCGATGTAAACTCGCATACAGAATTTTGAGCATACACTGTATCCTGTAACCCTAGAGAAATGTTTTCAAACCCAATTCCGTTTGAAAGAACATTGGAAGAATGGTTGCACTTTGCCGCATCACCAAATTGTGAATTCTGTGATCTGTTATTGAACACATCGAAGGCCTGGTCAAAATTTTTCAAATTAATACGGAAACATAAAGTATTCACCAAAATTAAATATCGGCTATTAACACTTTCAATATCAACTGAATTTGAGAAGCAAGCTGTTATAAAACTTCTAGAAAATAATCAGGTGGAATTCCTGCAGTTGAACCAAGGGAAGCATAAAAAAACATTTTTTCCATCCTTCTTTCGTCCAAAAACATTGGGTATGAGAGACTTTTCAATGGCGGCTGCTAAATCTGAATGCTTGAAATTCATAGAGTTGATTGGTTTTACCATCGATTTGTATGATCTTACTGCTGGTGGAACTAAGAACTACACTAAACTGGGTCTTGCTTTATGTACTTTAACTTGTAGGAGACCTTTAGTATTTCACAACTGTTGTCACTATTTGGATATATTATATGTAGAAAGCCTTGAAACAATTGCTGAGACAGAGCCTTCTATGTTTAGTCATCAACCTTTGGCTGCGATTAATAATTTGATAGAGAAATATCCGTCGTGGAGTGGGTTTACCACTGTGAAAACGTTTATTGTAGTGTTAGATCCTAATTTTGTACTCCCAAATCCATTTAAAAACCTACAAACATTATATGTTATGTGTTTGGAGAGTATAGATGGGGACAAGATTGCAAATTGGATCAGATCGCTGCCAATTACCAATCTGATTATTTCAATTGAGAATTCATCGGATGTGTCGAATTTATTCAAATGCATGAATAATGTGTGGGCAGAAAAAGGGAGATCACAATTAAAAACAATTACTTTCGTTGATCATAGGTTTTATGAGGAATTCTTGTACGTAGAAGAATTGCTCGTAGGACTTAGCCACTCCTATTGGGACAATGTCAATTTAAGAGGAATCATAAGAAAGCTGGACGCTTTACTGAAGTGTGTGTCTCGTATGGATTTGCTTGTAAATTTATGCAATATCCAATCGATTGATTTTGAACCTCATTTATTTGTACATGATTTAGCAGGTGTTATATTATGTGTAACAAAAAAGCCTGATATGACGAATAAAGAAATAAATGCTGCCTAATGTTCTAATCAAATTGACCGCATTCGGACAATTATTTTTACCTTGAATTTTGTAATTGTAATTGGCAATTAATTAATTAATATCCAGTGCAAAAATGGAAATATATTGCTACAAAACAACATAAACACTAATGGAAAACTAAAAAACAATAAATATGAATTAGGTATACACAAAAAAAACCAAATACAAATAGATTAATCAATCGATTCAAATTTTCGATCGGGAGTCTTAAGTGTGTTTTTATGAAAAAAAAATTATTATTAAATCAGAATAAATTTAAGTATCCTCCATTTTTAAGCACAAAAAAATGGATTTTAAATATTTGCTTGAATAATACACAGAAATAACTCGTTCTGTAACAAATAATTATAAATGATTAATCTGGTCATTCATCTGTGTTTTGCTATATGATTTTTTAAACTCCTATCTTGAACACAGGAATAAGCACATAAATGGCACTTGAGTGGTTTTTTTAAACTATGGGAAGTCAAATGTTTTTTTAAATTTTCGCTTGTAATACTGCAATAAGCACAAAGATGGCACTTGAATCGTTTTTCTCCCGTATGAGTTGCAATATGTGTTCTTAAACTCCCACTTGTAATACAGGAATAAGCACAAACATGGCACTTGAATCGTTTTTCTCCCGTATGAGTTGCAATGTGTGTTCTTAAACTCCCACTTGCAGTACAGGAATAAGCACAAAGATGGCACTTGAATCGTTTTTCTCCCGTATGAATTGCAATATGTTTTTTTAAATGTTCGCTTGTAATACTGCAATAAGCACAAAGATGGCACTTGAATCGTTTTTCTCCCGTATGTGTTGCAATATGGATTTTTAAACTCCCACTTTGATTACAGGAATAAGTACAAAGATGGCACTTGAATTTTTTTTCTCCTGTATGAGTCAAAATATGTTGTTTTAAATGCCCACTTTGAATACAGGAATAACCACAAAGATGGCACTTGAATCGCTTTTCTCTCGTATGTGTTGCAATATGTTGTTTTAAATTTCCTTTTGTAGTACTGCAATGAGTACAGAGATGGCACTTGAATCTTTTTTCTCCAGTGTGAGTTAAAATATGTCGTTTTAAACTATCACTTCGAACACTGGAATATGCACAAAAATGGCAATTGAATGGTCTCTCTCGTGTATGAGTTAAAATATGTCGTTGTAAATGCCCTTGTTGAGTAAAGGAAGAAGTACAAAGATGGCACTTGAATCGTTTTTCTCCCGTATGTGTTGCAATATGTTGTTTTAAATTTCCATTTGTAGTACAGCAATAAGCACAAAGATAGCACTTGAATCTTTTTTCTCCGGTGTGAGTTAAAATATGTCGTTTTAAACCTTTACTTGTATTACTGGAATAAGCACAAAAATGGCACTTGAATAGTGTGCCTGTGTGCACTCGCACATGGGCAGTCAATTGTGGTCTAAGCCTAAAGGAAAGTGAACACTCTTCACACTTGAAGGGCTTTTCACCAGTGTGTTTAAGCATGTGACTCTTCAACTGCGAATAAGATGAACACGAATAATCGCACAGATTGCAACTGAAACGCTGTTGTTTTCTCTCCATTTTGAATGCAGGAACTGTTTGTTTTGCAAACTGGCACGAACTTTATGCTGATCAATAAGATATCGCACAATCACATCAAAAATGAATCTTCTGAAATTTAAAAATGTAAAAGTAATTTTTTATAAATAGCAATTTTAGCAATAGCAAGGTTATATCTTACCTCAATGCTCACAAATAACGCGTGGTCAGTCGTAGCTGGGTGGGGCACGAATGACCAGTCAGATAGCGTCTCCTTTTGAGCAGAAATTGGAACGACATTGCAAATTATTTATGTTTAGAAATATCAATTTCAGTTCCGTTATGTCTTACCTGAATTATTACAACAAGACCAAATGATTTTCTCAACTGTAAATGCGCGTGGTGCCTCGAAGGTTTGTCCTGGATGTGGACCACGCCCAATGAAGGGGATCGAGGGTAGGGCATGAATGACCAGACTGGTAGTGCCATCTGTTGTATAAATTGCGACCGAGCTTGAGAATCATCTACAATTTGGATCAACGAACATAACTTTTTTTAAACTGGTTTTTGTGTTTCAACATGTTTTAAATTCAAAATAAAGCGAGAACAAAATACAATCACAGATTTTATTTTATTGGAAAAAATAAATCGACACAATTTCTAATTTCCTGAATTGTCAAGTTGAAAATAATTCCTTTTTTAAATACTGAACTGAAATGTACGAATAAATGCGGAAATAAAACGTTTCTGCGAACATGTAAACAATGCCACAATACATCGTATCCGCCGGAACCGGATCTGAGATCAACTTTGAAGATAATTTTTAATTAATAACTTTTAACCAAATTGTAATAATTGAAATAAACCTAAGTCACAAGTCTGAAGTGTGTTTTTATGAAAAAAAATTATTATTAAATCAGAATAAATTTAAGTATTCTCCATTTTTGAGCACAATAAAATGGATTTTAAATATTTCCTTGAATAATACACAAAAATAACGTGTTCTGTATCAAATAAGCCTAATTATAAGTCATTCATTTGTGTTTTGCTATATGATTTTTTAAACTCCTACCTAGAACACAGGAATAAGCATACAAATGGCACTACAGTGGTTTTTCTAGACTATGGGAGACCAAATGTCTTTTTAAATGCCCATTTTGTTTACAGGAATAAGCACAAAGATGGCACTGGAATTTTTTTTCTCCTGTATGTGTTAAAATATGTTGTTTTAAATGTCTACCTCGATTACAGGAATAAGCACAAAGGTGACACTTGAATGGTCTCTCTCCTGTGTGTATTACAATATGTTTTTTTAAATGCCCACTATGATTACAGGAATAAGCACAAAGATGGCACTTGAATCGTTTTTCTCCCGTATGTGTTGCAATATGTGGTTTTAAATTCGCACTGGAATTACAGGAATAATCACAAAGATGGCACTTGAATGGCTTTTCCCCTGTATCAGTTGCAATATGTTCTTCTAAATGCCCATGGTTAATACCGGAATAAGCACAACGATGGCACTTGAATCTTTTTTCTCCAGTATGAGTTAAAATATGTTGTT
This sequence comes from Strigamia transsilvanica, assembly GCA_034701245.1. Lineage (NCBI taxonomy): Eukaryota > Metazoa > Arthropoda > Chilopoda > Geophilomorpha > Linotaeniidae > Strigamia > Strigamia transsilvanica. Next base: position 6,383 of record JAQIXU010001951.1, on the reverse strand, counting down.
TTAAATTCTCACGTCGAATACTGGAATATGCACAAAAATGGCACTTGAATTGTGTTCCGGTGTGCACGCGCACATGGGCAGTCAATTGCGATTTAAGCCTAAAGGAAAGTGAACACTCTTCACACTTGAAGGGCTTTTCACCAGTGTGTTTAAGCATGTGACTCTTCAACTGCGAATAAAATGAACACGAATAATCGCACAGATTGCAACTGAAACACCGTTGTTTTTTCTTCATTTTGAATGCAGAAACTGTTTGTTTTGCAAACTGGCACGAACTTTATATTGATCAGTAAGATATCACACAATCACATCAAAAATGAATATTCTGAAATTTAAAAAAGTCAAACATTATGGATAGAAGTTGAAAGTAATTTTTTAAAAATAGCAATCAATAAAGAAGGAAAATGAAATAAAACCAATATTTAAGATTAATCCATTTTTTTTTAAAAAATTTGACGTGAATGAACGTGGTCTGACTCAATTTTCTCTTTCCTTTAAATTTTTTGATCAAAATACAACAAATGACATTTGAATGGTTTTGCTTCAGTATTGTTGCTAAATATTTCAATACCTTTTCTGAATGCATGAATCTATACAAAGATGGCGCGAATGATTCTTCTTCAGTAGGAGTTAACTTTGGACAGACTTGAGGAACTGATAGATCAAGTAAACTATAATAATTAAAAAGTAGTGAGTATGTTTAGAAATATCGATTTCAGTTCGGTTACGTCTTACCTCAGTTATTACAATAAGACCAAATGGTGCAGCTTTGTCCCACGTGTTGACCACAACCCATGAAGGGAATCGTGGATAGTATAAGATATCGAAACTAATGATCTTTTAAGTAACAGTAAACATAACAGTAAACAATTATATCGCGAGGTGGCGATAGCATTCAGTGAGTGGCCGTAGGTTTTTAACTGGGTACAAAGAAATAATATTTGGAAATCATGTTAAAAATATTTAACCAATACCAACAACTAACTGCATTCACTACTCGTGAATTCAACTACAAATAAAACAAATGAAAACAAGCTAAAACATTATGACACTTGTGTGAATGACTAGACTGATGGTGCCATCTGTTGTATAATTTGCGACCGAGTGATGTAATATAAACAATACACACTCAAACGAAATATTCTCTTCACATTCACAGGCAATTTTTTTTTTATTTCGTTTTTACTACTCTTTATAAAAACACCGAAATCCAAAAAAACAGAAACTTTGAATGCACTTAGTGTTAGTTTTAGATAAAAATAAATAAAAACTCTCTTGTGTTGAGACCCTAGGTTAAGTCAGGGTTAAAATAATTATTTGTTTATTTTATGCATACATGTAGCTTATGATTGTTCTTTTTACATTAAAATTTTACATATTTTTAAATTTAGATTTACTCCGATAACCTCATCGGAGAATTTGTCCTTTTTGTTTGTTTCCTCGTTGAAATGTGCTCTAGCAAGCTCGTTATTAACAGTAAAGTATGTCGTGATCCGAACTTACCGTGTGATTTATACCGTACCTGTTTATCTGTGGAATCGAAATTAATATTAATAATATTATATTTTATTTCAGTTAATACAATTATGTTAAATATTAAATTAATCTTCCATGATGTTGTCTTCGGGTTCGTATCTGCGGATACGATGAGATGCTGATTTATTTGGAGGAAACCAAATAACTCAGACTTCTTCTCGTGGGTCTGTTTTTGTGGTCTAGGAATTTTAGGGGTGTTTGTTAGGGGTGGTCAATGTGAATACTCATGTACTTGAAGACATTTAGGCATATCAATTCAGTAGAATTGATATCCTTTTATTGGCATCCATCTTGGATACCAAATGGATTATTAGTTCACCGTGCCAAACTGACTGCCATTTGTCTTAGAAGTGCTTACTGATAAATTTTGCCATATGGTGTATGGTTCCCGCGTCATTAACATTTTGCAATTTCTTACAAAGTCACACACACATACACATTACACAACTTTAAATTGTAAAGTAGTCGCTTACTTCGCATTAGAATACCTAATTGCACAACTACATCTGAATCAATATATATATTACTGGTTTTATATACAGCAGGTGGCTTTGAGGTGTAGATTTCTAGCTGTTGACACTGACTGATAACAGTTTCATTCCATTTACTTCAAGATACAAGCTGCTCTAAAATGTTTCCATTCCTTGCTGTATTCATCTTAGCAATTGGATATGCACAAGGTATTGAATTTACCATTATTCACATATTGTACGTTAAAATTATTATCTTATTTTTCTAATTTGCAGCTGGTGTAACCTGTACAGGGCACAGACCAATAAAACCTGCATGTGGATCTAATGGGGAGTTGTATTATAATGAATGCCACATGAAAGATGAAGTTTTTAGGTAAAAAAATAAATAAAAAGTTTAAATTTATTTCTTTTTCATCTATCTTTCAGAAAAACAGTGAATGTAGTTTATCCAGTTGCTTGGGAACAGTGCCTGGACACAAGCTGTCTTCAAATATGTACTAGAGAGAGCGACCCTGTTTGCGGAAGCGATGGAGAAATTTCTGGTAACCCATGCACCTTTCTCTGGTACAGTGCTTGTGGGTAAGTAATACCATCGTTCTATTAGCTATGTAAGTAGCAAAAATTAAGTGCTTTTTGTCAACTTAAATCAGGAAAAAAGAGCAAATTTATGAAGTGGACATGGAAAATTGTTTGTCGAAAAAGTGTCCTCAACAATGCGCTCCCGATGATAAAAAGTGCAGTGAAGAGTTGAGATCTTGCAGGTAAGCAAGTTGATTTTCTTTTTATGTTTTAATTCGTTTTTATTTTTCATTTTAAAATACACTTTTTCAGATTCAGATGGTCGGGCATACTTTAAAAATTTTTAAAACATTTATAAAATATGTGATGTAATGCTCATTGCAATAAAAATTAAAATGACTTAGCATTTTCAGTTCGAAACTTGGGGACTTCCTTTTTGCCCATTGGTGCTGCTAGGACAGCAGCTTCATTTGCGGCGTGTGGACTCTGTCCACCACCGGGACCTGAGCGTTTATATGACGGCGCCATGGCACTGGTCATGGCGCCCGTCAGCAATGGCGACCAACGGTCAAACTAGGCTTCGAGTGCGGTGGCACTCGGAAACAACTTGGAAACTCCACTTAAAGGTTACAGAGCACTGACCCCTAGACAACCTGCCAATAAATACCATTTATAATACAGTTATCTGTCTCTTGCGTCGTTTCGTGTATAAATCAAGTGAATGTTGTGTCCGGTGGCTTCGTAGTCTCCACTGACCATGCGTCAACCGTTCCAGAACAATCACAATCGTATTTAGGCAGTGATTAGTGCTAAAGGACATGTCGCACAATATTAAAATCAATTCTTTTCTTTCCTTGGGCTAATATATTTCACTTCTTTCATTTCTTTCCGTAAGAAATTATTGAAATATTTCGCATAATTTAAAACCCTGCTCGATCGACAGCCATTTTGTTGTTCCTAATAACCGAACTGCATTGTGGGCAACATTCCACTTCGTCACATAAAACGTCACCATTACCAGAAAACGGTTTTCCAAACAAATAAAATTAAATTTTTTCCTAAAACAACATTTTCTAAAAAAAATAAATTGATAAATCCCGCCGTTTCAACGTCCTTGATTTGACATCAACACCAGCCAACCACCAGCGACCAGAAAGTACTAGAAGCCAACGGCTCCAGTTGGTCGATAAATCCCCATGTTTACAACCCACAGGCGCCGACTGGCGCCAGCAAGTGGAAACTCCCGTAGCAAAGCCCACACTCTATCACCTTTTTTATCGCGTTTATCAGTGAGCAATGGTTCCGTTTGCCTCGCAAGCATAACACAAACACAATGTTCACAAACTCCAGTTGTTTACGAAACAAACCAATGGTAAGAACGCCCTTAAAGACCCGCTAAAACCTACCTGCCACACTCGCGGTCGCAGAGGGCCCGAAACGAAGCAAATAGGCCTAAATTAGCCAGCAACAAGGAGTGGAAAATTGTTTGTTTTTTCGGGGGTCATTCACAAATCAAACTTAACATTATAGATTTAAAAGGTCGGTGAATGGAAAACATGGATAGATTGGAAGAATGGCTCGATGAGTACGAAGATTTCTTCTGGCCCAGGTCAGCGCCAAGGCCTGGTCCAGCATTGAGCAGACCCAAACAGTATTCGGGCGGATTAAGTAAATCGCGCCTGAATAATAGTCAATTGGTAAGGAAAGAAAGCAAATTGTGGGTTTTTGTTGGTTTTTTGCGTCGCGGGGGCTGGGCGAATCAGATGGCTTTGTTTTCTGCATGTTAAGTTGGATTCATTGTGAGATTTCGTGTACATATGAGTCAGTTTGCATGCTTTGTTAAGGTTGTTTGTTTGGGTTGATTAAATTTCTTGGGGTTTTGTTTGTTTGTTTGTTTGTTTGGTTGTTTGTTTTGATTTTTTTCTTTTTTCTTTTTTTTTTTTTTTAGATAACTAAAAATCATTTTGATGAAGAAGCTTTGATTAATAAGAAACTACCAAAGGAATTACTTTTAAGGTATATAAATGTGAATTATTAAATTAGTTTATACGTTTCGTTGGATTTTTAATTCGGTTTTAAAACAAAGAATTAAATTTGTCACTAGAGGACTTTCGATCCTCAGATCGTTAAAACATTCGCTTATATGCGTAACCCTCGATATACGGGTGCTCTTTATACGGCATTTCGCCATAACGGCATTATGGCTAAATTTTGATTTACGGCCTAACAGTTTCGAGTTACGGTTAAAAAGTTTGGAAATTCCATAACGAGTCAGGGGGAACGGCCCCTGATTCGGTATACGGCATTTCGCTTTGCGGCCGACTTTCCAGGAACGTATCCCGGCCGTATATCGAGGGTTAGGTGTATAGGCAAAATGTGCGAAATTGAAATGCCAAAAATTCAGAACCGGATTAAAATTAGGCGAAAAGCGAGTAGACGAACCCGGGATATGCGGTGGAACGCCGATTATTCGAACTAACTGGGGGACATGGGTGTTCATAAAACCGATTTTTATTTGCATAACCGGACATAAAAGTTTATGTAGACATAAAAATAAAAAAGAAATCTATCTTTGCGAAATACATATTTTTTATGTATGTATGTTTGGATAACCGGTCGTTCACCTAATCGGCGTTCTACTGTAAACCATAAAGTCGTGTAAACGTCTTTAAATAATTTAAACCAGTCTAAATGTCAAATTTAACATGTAAAATTTGTTTGGTCCATTCAAACAAAAATGTAATAAAACTGCGCGTCCAATTCTGTTTGCATGTTTCCTAATTCTGATTGCTGAATTTGCACTGTAGCCTAATTTTAGGCCTAATAGTGCGGAAATAACGTAAACAAACAATAAATAGGCTAGACAGATGCGCGGTTAGAGTTTGGCGTTAAATTAGTTTTATGGTTTTCGGGATTGTAAGTGTTGAAATTAAAATTATTTAACTTTTTTTTGTGAATTTAGAATATTTTCGTACCTCGATATTGTATCATTGTGTAGATGTGCTCAGGTTTCCAAGGTGAGTTTGTGTTTGCGAAAATAAAAATTTATTTATCAGATTTTTATTATTTTTTTTAGTTGTGGAATATTTTGGCTTTAGATGGCAGTAATTGGCAAAAAATAGACTTGTTTGATTTTCAAATTGATGTTCAAGTAAGTTGAGTTTGTTGGTGTGTTTTCAATTAGAATGTATCATAAGTTTGTGTAACTTATTTCTTGAATTATTAGTGCTCCATGATTTAACAGCCCAATTACATTGAGATACTGTCTGGGGACCCCAAAATAAATTCAGTTTTAGATTTAAAGAAATTAAATTTTGACCAAAGATTCTATTCTGACCAAAAAGTTTGAATTTTTGAGCAAAAACATCCAATCTTTGACCTAAAACATCCAATTTTTGACTAAATACATCCAATTTTTATTCAAAACATCCAATTTTTATTCAAAACATCCAATTTTTGGCCAAAAACATTTAATTTTTGTGTGTGAAAAATTGAACCTAAATGACCACCCCCTTGTATATTTCCGGATAAGCCTCTTGACATACGACAGTTAATTGGAGCAACAATTAACCGGGCATTAATCTAATGTACAGACAACTAACCAGATATTGGTTCATTCACCACTAGCTACTGCATATGACTTACGTAGCTATTAGTAAATTATCTTAAAAATTACTCCTAGTGCTTGAGTAATTGTTCCAATTTGGTCAGCACTCATCTTTTTGACAGATAAGATTTCTTATCAGATAAGACGATTTGCTGACCAAATTGCTTAACAATACAGGGTTTTCATCTAGCACACCGCGCATGCGCAGATTCGCTAGCGCCATCTAGTGTTGATTTTTGTAATCTCGA
>JAQIXU010001950.1:0-14311 GCA_034701245.1 Strigamia transsilvanica | reverse complement strand
ATAACAAAATACAAATAACAAAATACAAATAACAAAATACAAATAACAAAATACAAATAACAAAATACAAATAACAATATACAAATAACAAAATACAAATAACAAAATACAAATAACAAAATACAAATAACAAAATACAAAATACAAGTTAAAAAAACTACAAATAGCAAAATACAAAATACAAGTTAAAAAAACTACAAATAGCAAAATACAAAATACAAGTTAAAAAAACTACAAATAAAAATCATCCAAAAACTCGACTCTGCATGTGAGATTTTGAAATCGTATTTTATCTTGAAGATTTCAGGATTTCAAGCACATTTCATGAATTTACAGGATTTCATGGATTTTTCAGATTTCTTGGATTTCCAGAATTACATGGATTTACCAAATTTCATGGATTTTCAGAATTTTCAAAATTTCCAGGATTTTATTAATGATAGATGAAATCCTGTAAATTCACGTGTCGTTTGTTCACCTGTTAAATCGTAACATTTGGAAGATCAACCCGATCAACCCGATCACAACGATCACAAATAATAAATATTGCCAAATCCTTCCACGAGATACCAGGCGCGCTCTTAGAAATAAGTTATAGGTTGGTGTGCTAAAAAAAAAGAAAATTAAATTTACTTTTTTTTAATTTTAAACTTTTTTTTAAATTTTTTTTTAAACCTAATGACGTGGTCGTCAACCTGATGACAGTTTTCACACGTCATGTGAATTCTCTTTTGATTCAACATAACTAGCGGATAAACAGTGATTTGATCGGTGCCTCTGTTACATGTGTTACACACAAACTCCATTCTATAAGGAGCTGCTGGGTCAGGTATGATTTGAAATGAAATGGAATTTAAACAAGATTTAATAAACTGAAATTGCTGTTTATAGGAATTCCAAGTATCTACTGCTACTGCTCTTGTTGTGCCTTTTATGTTTCGTCTCATCAGGCACGGTTGCAGGAGTTACACACGCAGCAGTGTCTTCCCAAGCCAAGCCAAACGACATACCATAAATATGACTATAGTTTTGCATTTTTATTTTTAATTTACCAGACGAAGTAAAACCATGTGCAAGTTTTCTGAATTTTTCTGAATTTTTGTGCAAGTTTTCTGAATTTTTTTTGAATTTTTATGCAATTGTGTGGTAGCCTCAAAATCTCCGGTGTACCCCAGCAGTTGCTCAGGTTGTCGTACACGATGTGTTCGCTTTTGCTCCAATATCCTGCCAGACACATTTTTGTGGACAGCATGTTTTAGCAAATTGGGATAATTAATTTTGCATTGTTTGCTGCACTTTTCTCTGCTAAAGCGTGTTTGGCTGCTTATAATTTGATTCAATTGTGACATATTGCAATTAATTTTGCATTGGTTGGATGCAAATATGGCTCAAGTGCATGTGAATTGAATTTTCACAAAGAAAATGACATGAACAATTTGGTTGGTGTTAGTATTAATAAGCTCCTGTACTAAGTCAAGGTCCCAACCATCACAGGAGAAAAATGTGGTGTGGTTAATGGCAGAAAAATCATTATTCCTTCCATTCTACTGCTAACACTTTTGGTAGGTTAGAAACTTTTCTGCCATTAACTTACACGAATTACAAATTACAAAAATTACAAATAAAAATCAAACAAGTTAATGTGCAGATTTTGCAGCTTCATCTGCGGCTTCGTTGCCCGGAATGCCGACGTGGCTGGGTATCCAGCAGAAATGGACTTTTCATCCCACACTTCTAAGCTTTAGAAGTAATTGGAGCAAAAATGTCAATTCGCTTGACTCAGGTCCAATCATGGCATTCAACGAATCTGTGTAGACAAACACTCTTTCGTGTCTGCAATCGAGCACATGCTGCAGTGCTAACTTAATCCTTTCAGGAAGTATAACAAGTACCAATCAAAGTCGCAAATATGTTTGTCAGAAAGTGAAAATATTTTGTACATCTATTATTTGTTTGGGGCTTTTTTGGGGCCCATTTTGGGGCCTTTTTTAGGACCCTATTTGGATTTGTTTCACTTTGTTTTACTCTGGTTTGCTTTTCGTCTCCCAGTTTAAGTCCGGTAAGTGCAAACTAAGTAGCGGACTTGCACACCCCCCCCCCCTCCCCAGGTTGCGGTAGCAGTTTTTGCAGTAGATTGAGTTTTTTGTCTGATACGATGGCGTAAAGAAATTTGATTTAAATTATGAATATTAAAAATTTTGGTGCCAGTGCGTTTGACTCAGAACTATGGTGTTTTATTTTGTCTGCTGTACATTTTCTTACACGGCAGTTTTGCCATGGTACTCTTATTGGTGATTCTACTAGGCTTAATTATATCAATCAGTAAGTGTTGAATTGAATTCTAGTAATGTAAAGGTATAGTTCACAATTTCAGGCGTGCTAAATGACTGATGTTTGAATATAGCATCGAGTTAGAATGAAATACATTTTTGGGAGATCAAAGACAAATTTATATTAGTCTACATCATCCGTGTGCTTTGCAATGACTACAATATTAATTGAGGAGAAATACATCCGAAAAACTAACATGTGGATGGACTAAAACAATTTTTCTGGGATAAGATTGGTTATTATTTCCCGGGGTACACTTGATTTAGAACTTGGTGCAAATAATTCAATCCAGAAAGAAGAGAAAATCCGAGGAAAAGTCCAATGCTGCCACCGACATCGGACACCAAGCTGGACAGGGGATAAGCGAAATATTCGCTGACGATTTGCCTCGTATTTCTATTGTATAAGATTGCAATGATGGTTTGGGGATAACTATCATATTTCATTGTCAAGGGAAATGTGGTCACGGAACATGGGCGTCTGCAGTTGCTGTTACGTGGTGAAGTGAAAAGGTTCAAAATCTTGTCTTCGAGTTGGGTCACTTGGAACATCGAGTTGCAAAGCAGCATTGTCGAGTTCATGAAGGGCAATCTAAGTTGGATTTGTCATTCTTTAATATGTATTGATTATTGCGAAAGAAAGAATCTGACCTGCATTTTACATCAGTAGTTTGTAATTGATCGTTAAGCCATTGATTACGGCACTCGATCTCTTCATCCTCGGTGACGCAGGGGTTTTTACTCGTGGTCAAATATTCGAACTGCAATAGTAGTCTATATTTAAAAACGGAAGCTATTATGATTGGTTGTTCGTTTACTTTTGTTTCTGACACTTCCACGACATTAACTTTCCGGAGATTTATTAATGTTCTGGCAAAAAACATTGTTTTGGTTGAATTTGCTCTGTAAACATCACCCTGAAATAACTAATTGTAATGTTGATTGTCTAAACTCACCTAGGATTGATCTTACAAGAAGTATGCCATGACGAGCAGTTGTTACATGTACATTGAACCAATACACCCAGGTTTTTCCAACAAAATACCATTTCAGATCTAAAAGAATTCATCAATTTATTTTGAACAATTCTCGACTCGAGGAACATTTATATGTAATGTTTGGATTAAAAATCATATTTGAAAAGGTAATAAAATGGCTACGACCATAAGACCATAAAATCACTGACGATTCTTAACAATGAATTTGCGTTTATACTTCCAGATCTCGCTCGTCTCGGAATCTCGGTCTCATACACGTCGGTCTATTTTTGAGTCTCGGAATCTCGGTCTCGGCAAAACGAGATTCCATTAGGAGAAAGAATTAAAAATGAGATTTAACGAGATTTTAAAAAATCAAAGAAAGTCGTTGAATTTAAAATTTAAATTGATTTCTTTCTCTAAAAAATCTAACATGCTCAGTTAATTGTGATAGGTGGCAAAAAATTACCTGACTGGAAAACTTGGCATGGACCTGCAATCGTGTTGACTTCCGTAAGCTTTAACCACTTTCCAGTTTTACATTTGGTGGAATTGACCGCATAGTGACACTGAAATACGCAGTTGGGTTTTAGAGGCAAGTTGTAACTTGATGTTCTTACTTACTCTGGCTTCTTCCTCGACCTTCATGGTCCTTTTTTTGGGTTTCCACAGATCCAATAGTGTGATGTTGATCTTATCGAAAGGGAAATGTTGCTGGTCCTTCCAACTCAGTACCTTGCAAGCTGCAGCAGCTGCACAAAACGGTGCAAATCTGTAAGAAAAGTCGTACGTCGGTTCGTCATTATATGGACAAAGTACAAGGCCAGGTGTTGTGTACTGGTTGAAGCTTTCGATTTTTACATCGGTGCCTATTGGCTGTGCAAAGTACTTGTCGGTGCAAATTGCCAACTGCCAAGCACACAGTGTAGTGCTCAGCAGCACCGAAGCAATCCACAATACTTTGAGCGCGCCTGAAATGTATCGCAGCTTTTTTGCGTTCGACTTTCGTGGTTCGATGGGGAGATGCTTTACACGAGTGTGCGGAGAAACAACGCAAAGATCTCTTTTTCTGCTTTGGGTATTCATTACATCTGAATAAGACTCCAATAACGGCATGAAAACAATATCTCCTGAGAGTATTAAAATGAAAAATCACGCACAAATTGTAGGCTGACTTTCCTTCATCCGTCGTTTGTTTGGTACTGCGGTTTCCACGAGTTTCAAACGCCGCAGCTATTTTCTTTTGTTGTGTGTTGTTGCATTGGAGATATTATTGACGATGGAACTGTTCAATTATGAATGTTGTAATTACCATTTCTAGTTTAATTATTTAATTTTCCAATATAGTGCCACACGAATAAGGGAGCACTTTTTATTACCTCTGGAGCAGACCGGACACTATCGGGTCAGGGGCCAGCCAAAATTGTTCAGTATAATGGTCAGAGTATAGATGACGTCCCGTCAGGGAGTCCTAACCCGACCAGTTTGGTGAACGGTTCTGCTCAGCCATTTTTCGGGCAGGACTAATTGTCAGTTGTCAGTTGTCAGTCGCTGACAACTGACAATTATTCTGTATTTGTCAGTTGTCAGTCGACTGACAACTGACAAGTAGTCCTTCCCTCGTTCTTTGCAATCCAGGCCACGCACCGGATTTGCATGTCAGCGTTTGGCCGAACTTTTGGCCGAACATAACAAAAAAATTCAAAAAATCCAAAAAATCCAAAAATCTAAAAAAAATTCAAAATATCCAAAGAATCCAAGTAATTGAAAATATCCAAAGAATTCAAAAAATTCAAAATACCCCAAAAAAATCCAAAGATTTCAAAAATATCTAAAAAATCAAAATTATCCAAAAAAATCAAAAATATCCAAAATATCCAAATTTAGTTTATATATTTAACGCTACATGGCGGCATCTGGCGGGAGATGTGTGAACTGGAAGCACAGCATTCTGTACGTCATATCCGGTTTATGGCGAGGACGGAGCTTTCTTATAGCTGGTTGTTTGCTCGTCTTCTCGCTTCCAATCCTTTGTAATTCGTTGTCATCCATTGTTCTATCCGGTTAAATCCAATTGATGTTTGATTGCTTTGTTATCAGTGAATGGAAGGTGACGTTAGGTCTTCAATTTTTTCGTATTTATTCGTTTTTGTGTTGGGCGGTTAGTAGCGGTTAGTAGCCATTTTTGTCCACCTGTAGCACAAGTGTAATTTTCTCTTCGAAACATAATATTTATGTATTGTAAGACCATATTTCATGAATAAATATGGCATTTACATCATGATATTTATGTATTGTAAGACCATATTTCATGAACAGGGTCGGATTTAGGTACTGCGGGGCCCCTAAGCAAAATTTTTTAGGGGGCCCCCCCAAAAAAAGTTTAATATTAAAAAATCTAAAAAATACACTTACTATTATTTCTTTATATATAGTAAATATAAATGCATATGCCAGAAAGAAAAAATTACTTCCAAAGTTGACAATAAGTCAACTAATTTTTCTTGGGACATAGTCGGATCTTTTTCCGGGGGCCCCCAATCATTGGGGGCCCCTAAGCATCTGCTTATTTTGCTTATACGTAAATCCGGCCCTGTTCATGAATAAATATGGCATTTACATCATGGTATTTATGTATTGTAAGACCATTTTCTTATGAATAAATTTGGCATTTACATGTTTGCATGTAAACAAAATTAATTTTTACTTTGAACTCGTGTGGGATCATGTATATTTGTATAAATGGTTTAGAGTTTGATTAAATTGTGACACGTTGCAATTAATTTTGCATTGTTAAATGGTTAGCTTTATTGTTTACTGTATTTTTCCATAGATTTTCGTGTGTAATTGAGGGTATCATAAATTAGTTAATTTGTTTTCAATAGGGCAAATTTTTTGTGTTTATTTCCTATTTTTCTGTCCATTTGGTGCAGTTTTGTTTGTTTAATCCACTACCATCATTCTTTGCTGAATGTTAATTCTAATGAATATACTAATGCTTGTCTAAACATGCATAATATGCAGCATTTACCACTTGCGATCTAGTTTTTAGTGTGACTATATTCAAAAAATGTTTTGTTTTTTGTCTGAAGATTGGTTCACTTTTGAAATTTTTAGTTGTTAAAAATTTATAAAAGGTGTATTTGATGTTTTTACACTTTTTTAACAGTTATTACTTGTCCCAGTGTATTTGGTTTCACTAATTGTCATTGTGAAGAAGCTGCATTCCAAGTCATTTGGACCATATACTACTGTATATGCAGTGTGCTCAAAGTCATATCAACGGCAACGCAGATGTACCAACTGTGCTCCCCCCGTCTCTCGCCTCCCAATTTTTGTCCACCAATAATAACAAAATGTTGAGAAAAAATTTTATTGAGGATTTTAATACTTATTATAAAATTACATGTGTGCTCACAGCAACTTCCATAGAGAATTACCAATTTTGCTTTTCTGGAAAACTGATCACGTAAAAAAACCAGTTTGTTTTTGTTACCTAGAAAAATAAATTCTGCTTGTACAAGGTAGATTTTGGGCGTTTTGCGCATTGAAAACTGCAATGCAAACACCCATTCAAGGGGAAAAGTGGCTTATGTAGCTCAGTATTTCGCGTTTGCATTAAAAATGAATCAAATATAACGAAAATGATGTATTCCTGGGTTTTATCATGTATTTTAATAGTTCTTGATTTTGGGAAAAGTTACACGAGCTAAATTTGGTTTGTTTGCAACAGATTGACAGCCATTTTGTTGTCCCTGATAACCAAACAGCATTATGGGCAATATTTCACTTTGTCACATATGACATCATCCTTATTATAAAACTAATCCGTGTAAACACAGGGTTTCCCAGATAAATAATATTCGAATCTGGAAAACTTGGTACAGAAAAATCAGAAAAAGTTTCCTGGTAACTACCCATTATTAATTATAGATTTGGTTGGCTATGACTAAATTAAGGCTAGCATAGCATAGCCAACCGAATCTAGCATGAACATTTTATGTGACCACGATTGTACATGTAAACTTGGTAATTGATAAGTTGTATTATCATTGCTTAATTTTTGTTTAGGACAAGTGCTTTCATCTGCTGAATGCTTTTCTTTTGCCAGCCAAAATCTAAAGTGTTTGGATGGATCAAACTGTCAATTTATAAACATTAAGCTAGCCACAGTTGCACAATGTATGCACAAAGTTTCGTTGTGCATATGTTCTTATCAACCGGGTTGTGCTTGTGTGTACAAACTGGAACACCATTCTGTTGTGTTCTGGTCTAATTCGAGCCATGCATACATGTTTAAAAAGGTGAATTCCCATACTAGCAAAGCTGGTCAATTACGAGTCGAGTGGAAAAAACTTTAGCAGGGATTGCCATGTATATTTGCAATGAGGGTTAATTACAGTTAACTAGCTCCATTCTAATCGCCACCTAGGGGGATCACCATCGGTGGCGCTGTCCCGAAAATCTTGAAACTTCTGCCTATGGTGGTGAAATTGCGCGAGGTATTCGAAAAGTCCAGTTGAGGGTATTCTGTGGTGATTCGTATTCCAAGGCGCATTCACTGCAATTCCTGGCTGCCTTGTCCCACTGCTTCAATAAGGCATTATTGTAAGATATTGACTGTGGTAATTTAGTATACAGAAGAATAAAAGAAGTACTTGTGATAGCAGGAGTTCAGGTTCAGGTTACAGTGTTCTGCTCTTCTTCCTCTTCTTCACTGTCTCAACAGTATCAGGCAAAGTCCAAAGTTTCTGGCACATACAGATCAATTGGTACAGTATCTCTACAGTCTTTTTTGCACATGCAGCGCAAATTAAATGCCCACATTTGTACACAATGTTGGACTCATTGCTGCTGCAGAGCAAACAAGTGAAGCGAGGCTGTAAAGACGGGACCAAGTCCTCAGCGGCCCAACTAAAAAACTGGACAAGTTCTGTTGCAGTTGCAGGTGCCGTGACTTGAGGAGGCAGGGCAGCAATGTGTTGAAGGCGTTGCTGTTTCCTGATTTCCTCCCACTCGTCAGGTGTCACGGCAAACTCTTCGTGTACAGCTTTGATCTCGGGTGCAGCTGACCGACGACGCTACAGTGGTGGCTCATCGCTTGCCTCATCCAAACTTGCTGTTTGCCTTCTGCGAACACCTCGTCGGTTGGAAGCGGGTGTATGCGTAGGCGACCCCGTCCTCGACGCGCTACTAGGGGAGCTGCAGCAGTAGATGTTGACGGAACTACTGGGGCACGCGCAACAGCAATTACTGCGTCTAAATCAAAAGTTGCTGGCATCGGTGGTCACACATACCTACCTGTGACGTTTACTGCCGGGATACGTGGGGCTAAAGCCGCGGCTGCCAGTAATCCGTCCGGGGTGACTGTACCTGCGGCAGTTGGTTTAGAGCGAAAAAACACCCATCAAGCGTGACACGGGTCGATTGGACATTCAAAAAGTCAAGTTTAGTGCAACCGCTTAACGAACGGATTCCTCGATCTGTAATTTTCACGCATTGGTGTAAAACGAGAGTTTGCAAGTGTGGACATTTCTTGGCGATTTCAACCGTAACACACTGTGGCTGCGTGGTCAACTTGCGAGAGTGCAACCGTAAATTGCGCTGGCAGTGTATGCTTTCCTAGAGTCACCGGTAATATCGAGTGTCAAGGCTGTTGTTTGTCCTGTGTGGCATCCCGTGCACACAGAAGCGTGCTGCAGTCACCTCTTGCAGCCAAAATGTACGAAAGTAAACAAAGAATTTGTTCATCATTTCGCGTACACCCACGTCCCTCAAGGCGGCTGCCCAGTAGGCTTTGATGATTGTAAACGCAAGCTCCACCTTATCCGCCGGCAAATAGGCCAGCGCCATAATCAGATGAATTACTGCCCACACGTACTTCTCCGCTGCACAGAAAGGCTGCAGGCCCAACTGCAGCGCTTTGCGCCTGATAGCTACAGTGTACAACCATGCACGTAGGGAAAGCAGCCTCCATTGCTTTGTACATGGCCTGCTCATAATCGGTCATGAAGGTGCTCTCAATACTTACCTGTGGCATCAGTGTCGCCAAATGCATGAACACCTTATCGTAAGCAATGCACGATTTACGCGTCATAAGGACGTAGAAAAACGGAATTAGTTTCTCCGAAAACATGCCTTGGACGGTAAGAAATTGATAGAAGTTGCCATTGCTTCTATCTATGAATTGAGGCACCATCTTGAATGTAGCGTCCGCATGAAACTCCGTACTCCTGGAAACCATCTCTGTGCACAGCTTCCGGTTCGCGAATACTATGGAGATCGAACCGTCCTCACCAACCAGTGTGCAGTTGTAAATGTAGGAAAGTCGGTCTTGTTCCGGAACTGTGGCTTTCTGCGTTTCAAAGAAGGCGTAGAAGGCGTTCAGCGTGTGTAGGGTCGGCACGTCTTTCCTGCAGAGTCGGCTGAGAAGCGTTTTAAATGATTTATAGGGGCGCTCCAATGCCACGTCTGGGTATTTGATGCAGAGTTTGTCGTACTCAGGTTTCTTTGGCGCCGACACGTTCAGTTTTCAACAATTCTGCACGAGCTCGTACGAGAATAGTTTAATATTCACATTGAATGGCCATGCGCCATGGACAACTCAAAGCGGTAGCTTGTCAAATCCATCTCTCCTCTGCTGCGGCAGACCAGTACTTTCATAAATTTGGAGCTCCTTTTGAAAAACTTATTTCTTATCCATAGAAAGTGATGTAGGAAGTTTGGTCTAATTAGACAGCTGCTTTGATTCTTGGCTCGATCAGCGTGGCGTCTTTTCTCGCCTATTGTTAATTGCAGTGTAGACGTCCTGAAAATCTCAAAACTTCTCTCTGTGGCGGTGAAATTGGGCGAGATATTCGAAGTGTCCAATATCCGCTTTTCACAGTGCGCTTAAAGAATAATCGCAGTTGACGATACTCCACCGTGATGGCAGTGTTCACAGTACTCAGTCTTGTAAGAGGGACTTAAAATTATGGAGACTTATCTCTTGTGCGTATTGTCGTACAACTGTGTGTACTCTAACTTCCTAAGTTGCTCGTTCAAAGGATCTCGTTAATTATAGCCTCTGTCACCTTTGACGTAATTTCCTTCTTTAATTCGACAATACATCCCTCCGAGACTGTATTAAAATACCTCACTAGAACTGGTAGAAATGTTTGTTTTTGAGGTTCCTGAGGCGAAGCGTCTGATTCCGAATCCGAATCCGAATCCGAATCAGTCTGCCTAGAGTTGTGATCAACTTCATCGTCGTCTGCTGACAATGATGTCGGCGGCGATGTAGCTTTAGTCCTTCTTAAATGTTGGCCTAGCCATGTGCCATTCCAAGTTTGGCATCTAGGGTAAATAGACTTTTGATAAACTTGCTGCTTGGGTCCCAATGTCTTGATTCTTAACATGCGTGCTTCACTAACAATACTCAATACCTGTTCGTGAGTGTACTGCTTGTGGCAATGCGAGTAATGCTGGATTAAATAAGCATAGCTAGCGGAGGAAAACAAACATAGAATTACGTTTACAGCGCAACTTACAGTAAACTTAGAACTAAACACAAATGCGCAACTTATAAGTAAACTTAGAACTAAACACAAATGCGCAACTTATCTAAACACACAAATACATAAAACTAAATGCAAAGCAAAGCAAAACTAAACAAAACAGCGCAGTAAAGTACAAAACTTAACAGACTATAAACAAAAAAGAAATGCACTTATAAACACAAATTAGGCTAGTTTTCACTCAACGCTTCATCAGCTTCAGGACTCATTCTTTCATTCTCTGTGACCATTAAGTTGATCTGCTCCTCTAACTTGCTTATATCCAAAATTGAAAAGTCCAAAGTTTGTGGAAAATTAAGATCAAATGGTACAGAGGTTGAGTTTGAATTTTAACTGTGGTGATGGCTTTCCCTTCCTGCTTTCTTTCGCTTTCTGTATTGAATTTTTGATTTCTGAATGTTATCCACAAGCTGACTATCTGCCATGTTAATAATTAAATCAACCGTAAATCAAACCAAATTGAATAAGCTGTTGTTGTCACTTCAACTGATGAATGAATGATTATGTGGTCAAATATGGGTCTTTGTCCACGAATAGAAGTCTCCATCCGGGGCATTTCATTAGTTCCAAAGTTGGCAAGTTGTTCGCTCAAACGTCGACTGCAGCTTGACAGAAACAGGCAAAACATTATCTATTAGAAAATCTAATTTAGATTTCTAATTCAGGTCAGGTGAGCTGAAGAAATATTTAAAAATATGAATTCTTTCTTTCAATACACTTAATTGGAGTTTTTGGAAGAAAATTCCTTTTTCCCAGCTTCACTGCGAGTTCCTTGGGCTCAATGCTGTTCCCGTCCTGCAGCATTGGAACTAATAATGTGAGTGTTTGGATGGATATCACGTGATCAGAAGAAGACCACATGTCCCTGGACGGTACACATACATGGGTTCATCCATCCGATCTAAATAGTACCTGAAGACAGGGCGTCCAGGGCTGGTTTTATGGCAATTGAACCAATTGGAACCAATCCTAACTACAAAATACAGTAGCTGTTTTATCCGGAAGGCTTCCGAACATCGGAGATTTTCGGATAAAACAGCTTTTACTGTTTAGGAGACTACTCTAGATCGGGCATACCAAGGACTGGGCTCTAGACCGAGATAAACTCTGGGAACCAAACCCTTCTAATGTCCAGTAATGCTAAAACTCTGTCTTTACCAAGCACCTCTCTACACTGAGGGCTGGGCAATACCAGTGGTCCTAGGACCATAATTGTCTTCCTGAGAAAAGTGAGGTGACTGAAACATGACTTTTATTCAATTTGTGGGTCACCTTGTGATCAATTATGCATGTACGGTAATGACATTGACAATTGCGGCAAAATATATGTTATATACCTTTAAAACTGTGCTTGTTATTTGGCAAGCTCTTCGGTCCTTTGCTGGATTCTGCTTTGGTCTGCCCTTATTGCGCGTTTGGAATTATTAAGAGGCTCTGCTACAGCTCTTATTTCAACTGAATGGCTTTTCTACCTTGTGAATTTGTATTTCTACAAGGTTAACTCGAAAAGGTTGTCATTGCCCTACAAGTTATTGGGGGATCGAAGTTCCAGTTGTTGTAAGCATTCACCACCAAAAAACGTGAGTAAAAGCAAAACTGTAGTGATAGTAGGAGGCTTTCGTCGAGGGAATTTTAATTGCCATTTACTTGTAGCTTAAAGGTCCAAAAACTGCCAGTAGACACGTCCGAAATCTACACAGTACGAGCTGCAGTGAAGCCATAAGCTGAATCATACATTTTTGTATTGTTTTTCTATTTTATGTTTTTTCATGATTTTCTTTTTAATTAGGCAATACTTTTGTTGATTTGCACTAAAACATAAAATTGGAAATAACTTCGTTTCCATTGTGACGTATATTGATTAGTTCTCTGATTTGACGAGAGGTGCGCTCTTAGTTTATTTCCTGGTTATTGCGCGTGTCGCGTGATTTCAGCTCATTTCCGAACGAACATGGCCGTGTTGGCAGGTGTTGTTTCAGGCTCGGCCTATAATTTGGATTTTAAAATCTGAATTGCGTTCGTTCTTTGTGGTATTTATACAAGTGTGGGATTTTGATCGAATTCGGCTCCGGTGGTTTGAATTTAGGTGAGGTTTTTCGAATGTTTTGAACATCCAATTTGAGCAATGGCGGCCGCAGTTGGCAGCCATTTTCGCGATTTTCGAATTCTTGCTAGTCTAGGTCCAACGTTCGTTTATTATAATAACATGTTTGTAGAGTTTGACAATTTGAATTGATATTGATATTGATATTGTCTAGTATAAGCCCCCATACGCAAACACTTTTTTGTGTGTTTGTATTTTTCTTATTTTTGATTTTTGTTTAATGGCCGACTTGTTGTTCGATTTGAATTCTTTGTTTCCAGCTTTATTTGCAAGTTATTTTGATTTGGAAAATGTGATTATTTAATTTATTTTCCACACTGGTTATTTTTCGACAATTTAATGTCACTGCATGAATTGGAATCCACCTCCACAAATGCGTTCTGGAAAGACACTTTTCTACTTGATTTCCTGATTATTGCTGTGGAAATGACAAGACCACAAGCACATTGAAAACACGCATGTGGAGGGTGTTGGTTTCCTATGACATTTTCATTTACATTTTTGCTAACCTAATTAGTCGTATTTCAGAAAAACAAAGAATTGAGGGAGTAATGTCTATTTTTAGACCAAAAATGGATCGTAACCAACTGTAATTTCCAAATTGTCTCAAGAAAGACGTTTTTAATCCGGGTGATCTTTTTTTCCCATTTGAGTGGCGTTTTTCGTTCGAAGTTCTTTTTTTGCTTTATTTGCAATTTATTCCGATTTTGAAAATGTGATTTAATTTTTTTGTACACTATGGGTATTTTTATTGAATGCGCCTAGTATTTTTGTCTCTGGGTGGAGGTCAAGACAGTATGTCACGGCATGAATTAGTATCCATCAGATTGATACACAAGCCGCATTGAGACAAATCTATACAACACAACACAATACAACACCCGGTCTAATAGGTGCTCAAACTGATCAATTTTGGACCAAACCAAATTGGATAAGCACCCGACCATTTGACCTATGGAAATTCACCCCTAGCAAAACTTCTATTGGACCTACAGATTCTGTTTTGGTTATTTCGTTTTTGGAAAATAACACTAAATTATCAACACACACAAGTAGAATTTTGAGGTCGTTATAGCAGTATATACAATTAAACCCAGGAGTGTGTGCAAACCCTGCCTTGCTTAAGGACCCATAAGCTGCGAAAAATAATCTCGACAGTTGCAACAGTAGTCGCGGTCAGCATGTCATGGGCCACCCAGAGAAAGCATCGGCTATCACAAGGACCATTCTGCCCAGAATGGGCCCGCATAATCTAAATGTATGCAGACACCACCACCATAAACTGGCCCTTGCCCACCCCTTCATGCAGAATCGGTAAAAACTTGGCTCTTAAAGAGGGGGTAC
>JAQIXU010001949.1:0-14321 GCA_034701245.1 Strigamia transsilvanica | reverse complement strand
GTAATCACGATTTTAAGTGCTCACGTAAAACTCCATAGGCAAACAATTATTGAATTGTGTTTAAATAAAAGCAGCTGGTTTAATAATATAATAGACTGCAGTTTTTGTTATTATTTTGTTTTTTACACTTTTAGACAATCTATACCACAAAATTTAATAACAATAATAGAAAAATTCGTTTAAACACGATAGGCGCATTCATAAAGTCATTTAAATTGGTTTAAATTTCTTCAACAAGTCTAAATTTTAAATTTTACATGTGAAATTCGACATTTAGACTGGCTTAAAAAAATCTAAACTGATTGAAATGACTATGAATGCACCTACAATTTTTATTAGATTGTTCTCGGTTGACTCGTTTTTATCAGTTTCAAAACAGACCTAAAAATAAATTCATTCATTCATTCATTTCTTCATGTAGAAGATGTATTTACCAACAATTGCACCATTTATTGAATTAATTCCATCACGTTTAATACTTTAATGCAAGCAGTACTGTAAAAATAAATTCATTCATTCATTTCTTCATGTAGAAGATGAATTTACCAACAACTGCACCATTTATTGAATTAATTCCATCCTTTAATGTAAGTAGTACTGTAAAACACTAGCATTGTGTAATCAAGAGAAGCTATATGATTTTTGTCCGCTTCAACCTCATGTCGACTAAAAATGTCCATTTAAAAGTAGCAATATTACTAATAAAAATAATACATCCATCCTCAGACAAAAAAACCAAAACTACATGAATAACATAAAGTAAATTTAATCGTGTAGTGCAAAGTTTAGTCTATATTCATTTTTGGTTTTCTACGAATCCGTCGAGAATAGAGCCAATACGTTATACAATAAAATCGTATATTAAGCTACAACTAAAAGACGACGAAATTGAATTAATAATGTTCAAATCATTTTTGAAGTGCTCGATTGCATGTAATTTCCTTTTGGCACATTACCTCAATTTAATCAACAAAACGAAATTCCAAATGCATTAAACAACTCTTTAATTTTTTTCCCCACGACACATTTGCCATCTTCCGCAATTCTTATCATTTGTAGTTTTGGAATATAACACCTTGGTATCAGTTCATTTACAGGCCAAGCATGTCTTCAAAGGTTTATATTTAGAACGATTTTCTCTCAACACACCTTACAGTCAATACATGCACAGTCTGGGATTGTGCCCAATTTGTACTTTTAAAAATTCAAACTAAGCCAACGAGGTGACAAAAAGACCTAAAAAGTCATTGGAATTTCTCCTTCTATTTGCTCCAAAATACTTATGTACACGGACATCACAAACTCCCCATTTTCAAAGAATGAAGACAGTCCGCATTTATATTTCAGTCTAAGCTGAACTAGACTAAGCAATAAACTGTACAGTGGCATATAAAAAAAACAAAGGCAGAAGTTGGATGAATGCAACACAAATATAATAGTGAGACATAGGGGATTGAGATTCAGAGATAAAAATGACAAAACCTAACCTTCAATTGTTTGAATGTCATTGCAGACTCATTCATTCACATTTAAAAAAAAAGTAAATTGCACTTGGTTGCAGTGATGATACATACAAGAGTGTTAGTGAAAGTAAAGAAACTATTTACAGCATTTCAATTCTTCTGTTACCCTACGTACAAAAGACCCACTCTTGGAATGCTTTAGCCCAATTTTAAAGTAAATAAAGATGAACTAAAACCGTAATAAAAATAACTAAGTGCATGATTTAACGAAGCGTACGGCCAAATTTGTTGCAAGTTGCATTAAATTTACAGTGTGTCCACAAGCCGATGTACCCATTTGAAATGAGCATACAAAGTAAATGGTTAGCACTGACTGCATCTACATATTTGGATCTTGTATAGGAACTCAATAAGTTTTAATTCTCACCAATACAACTTAATCCATCCCAGCACTCATTATAAAGTTTTAAACTGATTTAAATCACTAAATGAATGTGCCTAATGTGCAATAGCATAAAAATTAAAATCGCAATAAATTTAAGTTGTATTGATGAAAATTAAAACTTATTGAGTCCATATTCAAGATAAAAATATGCAGTCAGTACCAATCATTTATTCTATATACTCATTTCAAATGGGTACATCGGCTTGTGGACACCCAGGATATTTGGGGCTCCAAACGTAGGGCAATTATTAGATTATTGCAATTATTCAAGCAATCACACGTTTAACAGACTATATAGTGACATGGATCTTCAAAATCTAACCACTATGACGCTTAAATGCCAAAAATTTCCTGCTTTTTTCCGCCTCCCTAACAACAAGAAATTATTTAACTAATGGTTTAATAATGGAATCTTTCGCGCATGTAAACAGTGAAATGCAATGTTTTTAGTGGCTCTAAAAAAATATCACAGCCGCAAATCTTGCTTGTGTTTATTTATTTATGTTTTTAAAAATTTTTTATGACTTCAACTTCATGATCATAAATCTATATGACAATTAATTGAATGTTTTAATTCAAATGAGAAATCTTAAAACACTTAAACAAGATGGGTGGGCTCTTAGGGTTTATTTTCCATAGAATAGTCAACTTTGGAAAAATATAAATCGACTTTGCTCAAGTTTATATTATTTTGTACAAATAATAAATAAATAAAAAGTAATACTTGTATATTTTTGCAGTAATTATACTGAATGCAGTTTTACAAAAAGCAATTGACCTTGCAGAGAGAAAGATTATATATTATTAAACTGCTACAGAAGCTTCATTTATGTCATTAGCAATCTAGTCAATAACTGTATCTTTTTTAGATCTATTGCAAACTCCCCATTGGTTGAAATAAACTCTTACCCTACGAGCAGGTGTTTATTTGCAAATCTTATTTATTAATTGGCATGTCCGTATTAACAAAAAATACCGGTTGAAAAATTGGTTTTGAACAAAAATAGTTACCATTGCGAAAGTTTTGCCTGCTTTGTAAACAGAGTTGTTTTGTACAGTTTATCCTAATCGTTTTCGTTTTTAATTTTCACTAACCAATTTCGTGCTCCAGATGCTAACAAAGTATCTTAAGTGCAACACATTGCTGAAGATTTATTGAGAATTGTTTTACCGGTATATTAAAATAAACAACTTTTGTATGCATAACAATTATTAATTACATTAATAAAATTATTGCCTGATAAATAAATTCAGTGTAACATAACTGTACAATGATAGATAATAATTTTGTTCAGATGCTTAAATTGTAAAACTAATTACTATGCTCTACAGCAGCAGTTCCCAATCTTTTTAAGATGGTGTACCCGTTAGTAGAGTACAATATGGTGACGCGTACCAGTAGGTCAATATTTTATTAGAAAACTAGTCGGATATGACACAAAATATTGCCTACATTATTAATTCATCACTTATCGCGCACCGGTAACTCGCCATTCGCGTACCGGTACCGGTACGCGTACCACAGTTTGGGAACGTCTGTTCTACAGGATCTTAAAAAAATGCAATTACTGTGCTTGGCGCAGCCTCCTGTGTCAATTGCAAGTCAACAAATGTTTTTTTTCTTTCTTCTTTTACTTTTTTAAATCTTTACTTACTTTACTTTGCTTTTTACTTTTTTTTTTTTACTTTTATTACTTTTTTAATACAGGCCTTTGAAACCCACGAAACTTTATTTCGTATGAAAAATCAAGGACGTACGGTTTTTCCAACGAGAAAATAATTGTTACATTTTTCAAGTTTCTCACATGCAGAAAGCAAGTTAAGTTATTCAACCCAATTTGCAAAACCTTGGTGCCCTGGACATTGGTCTCATTTCAACTTTAATTAATTAGTATGCGAATCATCAAAGCAGGCGATGCGTATGTCCTATTACTAATTTCGCAAGAAGAATTGTAATTAGCTAAAATCCAAACTCGTCAAAAAACACTGTCGACTTGCCAAAATCTTACATCACTACAGATTCAAGGCCGTCTCATTGCAAGATTTCACTCTAAAAACAAATTTATCCCACAAAAACAAAAATAAAACAAAAACAATTCGATAACTTCATCTAGCAGAAAAATCTTCTAACCCCGTCACACTTTACACTCTCTCTAAATACCATTACTCTACAGTTACACTTATAACAATGACTAAATCGAGTGAACGAATCATGTGTACTTTTCTATGCACGGATGAATTAGAACGAGTCTTATAAGTTGTTGATGATGAGAGTCGACACGCCTCGTTAAAAGAGGACCATTCTTGGGAAACTTCTTGTGACAGAAAAGCTAATTTCAGATAAAGAGAAGCGTTAAGTCCCTAGCAACTGCTATGTTTGTCTGAATGCATTACAACAATCTTTACAGTGCAGAAATTTCAACTTAGATTTGATCCCCTTCCTAATTCTTTGCAGGTACTATAATACCAATTTAGGTATCGTAGTTGTAGGTGAAAAGGAAACAAGAAGCAATTATCTATGCGAAATAACTTTGTATCAGGCAATTGCGGTTACATTAGAAACCTGTGTAATATCGAAACAAGTTATGATGACGGCAAAGCTGCTGCGCCGTATATGAGATCTCGCAAGTTATGATTGCACGTGCCACTTCTCGTACTTTCTCGAGAAATTTTCTGTGATTGCAATTTATGCAAATCTGGTAATATGTCTACACCAGGCTTACTTCACCGTGTATATAGATGGGAAAAACGTTTTTCCAAGTTGGAAGTTGCGTTTCTTTGGCAAGAGTATGCATTTTTTAATGTTTACATATTGAAAACCCCTCTTTGCGTTAATCCAATCTATCGACCAAACGGAGGGGGGAAAGAGGAAAGAGAAAGGAGGAGGAAAACTTATAAATTAAAAAAAAAAAAAGGAAAAAAAAAAAAAGATGCATTTGGATGGAATTATCTCCATAAAGAAATGAAACAAAATGAAAGGAAAGATGAAAAAAGTGATAATTCCGCGATATCGGCTGTTCTTTGCTTTTTTCTTTAATCACCTTCTATTGTAAAACCCAACTTTTACGTTTCAAGGGATTTTATGTATCATATTGCATGCAGCACAATTTTTCTCATTTGACACCAGCAAGGAAATTCGATTGAGCGTGAACTTCCATCTGAACACCCCAAGAGAGATTTATACCCATAAATTACAAAATTCTGGCATTTCTTACTAAAAAAAAATATACCAATCATTTTACAACCATTTGATACAACTTACTTTCCGTCTCCCATAACACTCCCTTAAAAAATAAAATAAAAAAAAGAAAAATTAAAAATTAAAAAGAAAACTTAATGAAAAATATATGCTTTAAAACTGAAATCTCTTTTAATATCTCCCAAAAGAAACAACCCCAGCAAAGTGCATAACTTATGGAGGCTTTGTGTGCAACCCTGAATCTCTTCATTTAATAATACATCACTTTATCCATTTTATATACAGGCTTGACTTAATATGCCCTCGCTCTAGTCAATTCTATAAGGAACTAATGCAATTATAAAGCGTTGCTAGTCCAAGCCGAAACTTCAAACTTCACGTCCATTAATCAGAATTACATCAACCATCAGGTGTGCAAAATTTAACAATTCTCTTTTCCTAAATCCCTTTGGACCTACCTTTGTTGCGTGTCAAAGACAAGACGAAGCAAGAAAAAAAGTTGCAATAAGAAGATCTCTGGAAACTTCCCTTGTCGTAAAAGGAAGCAAACTTATTTTACGACGTGGTTTCTTTGCGTGGCCCTATACATCAACATTATTAAATCTCAAGGGTCAAATGGAAGGGGGAACTGCAATAGTGCAAGAAGTATCCCCACAAAATCTAAGTGTATAGGACATACTCTGTTTGGATTCCCATTTATATTTCATCAAGTGCCTTATAGGAACACCTCCCTTGCCATTGATTTATGTCTATAAATACTCACTTTGCTCGTCCCATTCTTTTTTCCCTAAGTGAAAACTACAAAATACAAGTAGAAAGTGTACTACGCGAAAATGGTAGAGGGCGTGCTTCACGCAATGCCCTGATGCATTGCAGGGAAGGCGCGTAAAGTGAAAAGAATTGTAAAAATCATTTTGAACCCTCACTAATTTTATAGTAGGCCACGTTTGAGTAAACATTAAGATAAAAAGGCCATATTCCCACGGTGCTGAATGTGTAAAGATAAGACTTTGAAAAAAACACAACAAAAACTGACTAATGCTTTGCTATAATTAGTATCGATACTCTTCTTGGCTTCAGATGGCACTTGAATCAGCTGATCACCTATCTCAAGGATGATTAATGAATGTGCAAGGCTATATGTATAAAATAAAATTTAAAAATCTTTAAAAAAAAAAACAAATAGCATTTTTAAATGCTTCAACTTTTAGAAGATGAAAAATGGAAATGAGGGAATGGGCAAGGGAATTGAAGCCGTGAGAATGAGGGTAGAGGGTTGGCACCTGTTGGGAATTACCATACCTATATGTTTATGCATGCCAAAAAAGAAGAGTAATTTGCATATATGCTATGCAGCTAGCTGCAAACAGACTTAATCAGGATGAGTCAGGGAGAGGGCAAAGATATATTTTTCCTTTTAATTCCCTCTCCAGTTAATTAACGAGAAATGGTGATATCCAAATCCCTGAAGTACTGGCTTAGATTTACACTGCACTTGCTTCCATTTGCACCATCATATTAAGTTAATCTTTCCATTTAGAAGTGATAGCAACAAATTTGCTACAATTTCCAAATGTGCAAATGACAAAATTAGTCTCATGCACTTTTAAAATCTTCCATATAACATTTCTACATGTATATATATACATGGGTGGATGTGTGTGTGTGTGTGTGTGTGTGTGTGTGTAATGTACTATTCTTCTAGGTGGAGCCGCCTGTTGGACATTTCAAGAAGTACTTTCATATATCTCTCACCGTCACTAGCACATAAACACCCATGAGGGAGTGGAGGAGGAGGTGGGGGGTTCACCCCATCAAATGAGTCTGTTGACACCCTTGGACTGTCGCAAGGGTATTTGCAAAATAAGCACCTCATGCATAGTGAGGAGTAGCACCTGTGATCTTCGGTGCAATGTTGGTTAGAAAATTTTTCTTTTTCACTCGGGTGAACACGAAACCCCTAGATGTTTAATACGCCAAATTGGCTCGAGTTTTCTTGGCCTGATTGACATGTGGGCGGAGCTAGGGTGCCGCAATACGGAATCCTCCCCACAAATCGCAGACCTGAGCAGCACTTTCTTCAGGGCTTGTTTCCAATTGGAGTGAATTACTCCTCATCCCTCCCCTATCTTCTCCCCCTGGGGTTTCTGACGAAGACTGAAATTCAACATCCGCTGCATCCCCAAGTCCCCTTCTTGCCCGTTCTCGAAAAACCAAAGAGCCTTCTAACTTTGAAATAAGACACGATGACTTCTTTTGGCTGGCTTGGCTTGGCATTGCCCTCAGAGAAAATATGAGCAGGTGTCGCGAACTGTTCTGACAGAAATATAGGTATTTGTTCAGACTAAACTTGGGGGACGATGGTGATGCCGTGCGTCCTTTTTCAGGCATTTTGAGAAAAAACAGCGACAACAACAACAGAAAAATAAAGAAAGAAAGAAACAACCAAATTAAACGTCAATAATTCACCAGTGTTTACGTGTGAGAAAATAGCACAGAATACCATTATAGAATTCGCATACCTACATTTCGTGTCGTCTCAGTGTCATCCGACTAACAATCAACGAAATTATTAAGTGAGAGTGTCGATACTTATATTCTTCACCCTTCTAGCCCATAAAAAAGCAATAAACCTAATTCCACCCGGTGCCTCAGCCCATAATGATTTATTGTTTAATAATAACTTTAAACTGTATTTATTGCAATCTAGTTTTAATATAAAAACGTGTTTTGGAATAGAGGCAACGAAATCGCCCCATCGCGTAGATGCGTGGAAGACGCCAACCTTGGGAGATAATCGATTTTGTATTTTTTTTTGTTTTCTTCATCCACGGAATAAATACCCGCTTCACACATGAAAAAGCTGTTGGTTATTTTTCAACAAAAACAGCAGCTAGTATTTTTTTTTTTTAAATTTGTTTTAAAAAAATTAGAATATACATTTTTTAAAACCGTATACTTAACGCTACAGAAAACTTAAATTAAACACTTAACCTCTTTTTATTGACAATTTTCCCCCTTAAATTTCACTTTAAAGAACCAGTCATTCATCACAAGGAGAATGAATACTTTCATTGAGCGAACCACTTAAAAACATTTGAAACCTAATCTAAATATTTTTAATTTTTCAAGTCGACATTTTCGGTGATAACTTGTCCTTCTAATTTTCTTTATTCCACATAAATTCATCTTTTGACCACTTTATCAGTTTTTCACATTCTGGGATTAATAACATCTGCTCGCAATTTTTTCAGCTCCCATTTATTTTATCTTTACTTTTATTATTTTGTTTTTTTGTGTTCCTTGTGACAATTTACATTTTTGCCCCCAAACTTTTTTTTTTAAAAAGTACTTAGAAGGTAGTTTGCCAAAAAAAAGATAGATGAAAACAATAGTTTAAAACTTTGACAAATGGAGGGAAATCCGATAACAAAAAAAAAAAAGAAAAGAAAAGAAAAGAAAATGTGGAATCAGCACAGCCAAATGTGGAAAAAAATAACAATTTTTAAAATGTATACATTTTTTTTTAAAGAAGTGTAAACATTGTGCAAAATGTATTCACTGCCTTTAAATAAACTTCTTCAAAAAAACATAAAAATTTACGTAATAAGGAAATAATAAAAAATATAAAAAAGAAAATATTGCCCCATTGCCTAAATAAGAAGAGGGGAGGGGGAGGTGGAATAAATCAAATCATAAAAATCCAATTCAAAGTATTATTAGATTTCCAAATCCAACAGGAAGTAAAAATAGATAAAAGTACATATTTTCACGCAATGAATTTGATCTTCCTCACAACTCAATCAAAAATAAAAGTATTATCACAATAAAGTGAAACACGTGCGCACCGTACGCACAAGTGGAAGCATGTGAAAAGAGTGGCAGCTAAACTCTTTGACTCCCACTAAGCTCACCTCGTGACACCACTGGTATTAAACTAGAGGTGGCCTCCATTTGTAGTGAGCAATATTGTCACGGATCCATCTCGCCATACTATAGCTTCATATTATATTACAGCTAAGCCTCGGCAATACCGGGCTAGCTTCGCTTCATTTTCTTCCCTCCTCTGTTCGTACTTCCGTTACCCCTCGCCTAACACCATACTTGACTCGCATTGGCTGTCTACATAATCCTCCTAACTATTTGGCGAGATTTCAGTTTTCAGATTGCAGATAAGCAGATTAAGAATCTAAGCCAATTTAGAATAAATTCCAAATTGCTGCGCAAAGGGGAAACAGGTTACACTTCATACTCTAGGATGTGTAAACGCGTGTTTTCGCACAAATAACGCGTAAACTGTTATAGTTGTTGTGGGAGATGATTTTGACCCTTGTAGGCCTTTCCACGTAACAACTGGGATGAGTTTTATGCCGAATCTACCAAAGACCCAAGGGCTTATATGTAATATTCCTGTTTCGAGCCACTGAAACTTTTTTTTTGTTTTCATCGCATTAATAAAGACCGTAAAAGAGGAAAAAAAATCCCATTTAATCTTTATGTACGTTTGACTCGTGTAAACCAAATGGTACCGACTTGCCGTAGCCGGAAATAAAGCAAACGAGATAAACAAGTAGTTTCAGCGATGCAATACTCATAAAATCTTTTGTTGATTTGAGGAAAATGGAAATAAAACTTTTACATTTTTAAAACTAATCACAAAACATCGCCTCCTGCTATTGTTGCACCTATAATCCTTGTGCAAATTGCATTTAACAAAGAACTTTGTCACCGGATGGCGCCAAAACCATGGACAAGTTCTTTCCTGTTGAATGCACACCTGATACTAGGAAAATTATAAGCAGGTGCATGTTAATGCTATTGACATCATTTCTTCTTAGCCTACAACTTCCAATTCAATAACAAATAATAATAACAACAATAAAAAAACGTGCCCAATTGATAGCGACATGTAGTTACAGGAAAAGTGCTGCTAATCATAATAACAATAACAAATAAAACCCATAATGGATGGAAAAAGCATGAAATAATTCACGAGTTTGCATTATTGCAAACAACCACGAATTCTCAGACAAAAAGATTAGATGCAACACAAAATGGATTTCTGCTTCCTCCTTTCTACTTTCACACCTAATAACCACAGAATGGGCAATAGGATGGAACCGGGAGAATAGCCCTCCACCTGAGGGCAAGGAATTGGACTAGAATAATAAGAAAGTGTACTGGTGATTTTAGCCCTTGATGTCAATAGTCTACGTTCAACCAGGTAAAAAAGGGACGAGCAACCAACTTCATCCCACTGCCCACACCTGATGGTCAATGTAATACACGCGCCGACTTCAGAACTGCATCAGGTGCTCTTTGCCTGATGAAAGAGAAAAGACAAATCCCATTTTTTTTCTTCACTCCGGAATCACGAGTGAACATCGATAGCTCGAGAAAGAAATTGCACCTCCTACTTTTCTCCACTCATCCAAACACAATTTCCAACTTTTTTTTCTTCTCTCTTTTCTCATGTACATCTTTTCTTACTTACTAGCTTTATTTCTGGGAATAAGAAAAAGAAACAGAAAAAAATCCAATCAAGTAAACAATTTTTTCCCTTCACTCCAAACCCTAATAAATCTAGATAGTAAAGTCAATATAAATTTTTTCCCTCTTGGCCTCCCACTGTTGGTGAACTTGGGTCTCAATTTACTCCCGTATACCCATATATCCACACAGCACGTTATTATTCGTGTGGCACAGGCCGACAATTTCAAAGAAAAGGAAATGCATTTGTTCCACCTGATGCAGTTGGAAGATGGGAGTCCTCCTACTACTGCTCTAGTCTCAAGCGTTGCACCTTCCAACAACAACAACTATAGGCAGTGACACATACTCATAAAAAAAAACTACCCACTCATGGTAAACAAGTGCAAGGCTCACACGTTACCAAGTGCAATGTAATTCGTTCACTGAAGATTACCAAAACATATAAACTGTGGATTGAATATATTACAGGAAAAAGCAAAGAACGAGAAGAAAAAAGAGCGGGAAAAAATTTATTATTTCTTCACACGCAACCATAATAAATTTTCAAACAATTACTGAGGGCATATGTTAACCAAAACAAAAACATTAGTGGCACAAATGTGTTGGCAACCATAAAAGTAGTGTTTCAAACTCCAAATACAGATAATCTAGTATTGCAATGTCGCATGTTTTATTTCTTACATTTCACATTATTAAAAAAAAAAATTCATTACCAGTAATTTTTTAGGGTTGTTGCCCAATAACCATAAATCACTGTCCTATAGGGCAGTTATTTTTTGTGTCCCACAAAACTAGTTGCTACCGTTTAAAAATTGCAACAACAAACACCGGAAAATTCTCGTCTGCAATAAAAGACGGCCATTAGAGTGCCATTAAATTCAAGTTATAACTCCTTAAAGAAGTTCGTAATGCAATCACTTGTCGTCGTTGTGTAAAGCAAGACAAACCGCAAACAACTTCGGTGTGGTGTACTTTAATGCCATCACTTAATTTAAAAAGGAATAAAAATTAAAATAAAAAGTAAATAAACAAATAATAAAAACAAAAATAAAAAAAATAAATAAACCCCCTCTTTGCCATAATTCCTTTTTGGGCTGAACAACCTGTTGCCCAAATCTTAATTACACATTCGTCGCATTTACAGCCAAGAAATACAGTAAATAGGTTATCAATTGACAAGTTTTTCCTTCCGACTCAAACATTATAGTGGAATTTTGGCCTGCACTTTGGTTCACCTTCGCGTTCCACTTTACGAGCACTTTTTTCTTATTTTGCCCGAGGAGTTATTTTCCTCTGACGAAGGAGTACGAATCCGACCGACCTCTTTTTATTGATTGGCTGCGAGAACAGCAGCTTCCACCCTTTAACCAGCGACAAATAAATTTTTAAGTGCCTATGTTTCGCAAATATTCGTCGATTTTAAATTAAATCACTTTAACCCGCCTCCTCAGTCCTATGTACAATTTATTGACTATCACCGGGAATAAATGTCAAAATTACGAGCTCGACGGTGCTAAAAATGGGTATATATTACCACCGCCGACACACACTTCCTGCATAAGAGGGGGACTCTACTTGCAGTCCGCACACACGCACACAGCCGTCCAACTGCCGACCAACCAACAAACCTCTCCGCCTCACAAACTTGCCTGTCTGGTTTCTTTTTTTTTTTTCGGTGCCCCACTTTTAGCCCACGGCTCACGAGAAGCTCGACAGAGACGCGCCAACCGTTTCCTTTCCCTGACTCGCCTCACAACGCCGACCGCCATCGCGGTGGGTCGATCGCTGAAAGAGCGAGAAGTGACAGCGGCAGCTGGGGGCGCCAACGCGGCACGAGGCGAACAAAGCACAGACCACGTGACGGAAACCCATCATCCGCCATGAGACGGCTCCGCGCCGGATCAATGCAGCGCGCCAGCCATTGCGGCGGACTCAGCCGCGCCACAAGCACAGCTCTGGAAGCCATCTTGACTCGACGCACAACTCCCCATCCGAAATACAAAAGGTAAGCGCAAATGGAAAGGTGAGCATTACGCTAACGACCAAATGTTTGACTAATGAACGCTGGCTACATTTAACAGCCCATTAAATGCGATTCCAATCGTCTTTTTTCGGCCTAAATGTATCGAGCTCTGTATCCCTATACGTGCAGTAGGGGAGCTCTCTTCAAACCGCTTATCCATTAGAGCGGGGGAAAGATAAACAGGTTTCGAGTAAATGCTGTTTTCAATTCTTTTTAACATGTTTCAACGAAAAACGTTCGTTTCACAAAACATTCCTCTACATTACAGTATTCCCAATCGGGGACATATGATCAACATAAACAGATTTTAATTTATTAATAATATGATCATCAGATGCCCATACACTTAACATATTTTATTTCACACTTTCTCGAATCACCCAGATACTGGCCGTTCTCGATTCGTCTTAATTCCTCATTTTCTTTTCCTTGAATTAAAATTTTCTGTAGACTCAATACAATTTCCTTCAGTTTAATTTTAACTCTCGTTTCCCCTTTACTTTTTTGCAAAAAGTTGCATGGTTACACAAAAACGAGAGCGGAAACCCAGCCCGGTTATAAATACCGGAGGTTCATCACCAATTAAACTCGCCATC
The DNA here is from genome assembly GCA_034701245.1 of Strigamia transsilvanica. Lineage (NCBI taxonomy): Eukaryota > Metazoa > Arthropoda > Chilopoda > Geophilomorpha > Linotaeniidae > Strigamia > Strigamia transsilvanica. The sequence continues at coordinate 1,102 of JAQIXU010001949.1, read as the reverse complement.
AATTGATTTCTGATCTAACTTGTGAGAAAAATAGAAAGCTAAAAAAAAAAAATCTCTATACTCACCATTTTAAAGCCCTAATTGTATCATTGCTGATACAATCTCCCAATTGAATGAAACAGGAGAGAACAAAAGAAAGTCCATTCTTTGAAAACCCGAAAGAAACCTGCTGTTTATTTCTCTCCATACTATTTACACTCACCCTACACTCAAAATATCCTACCCAAAAACCACCCCCGCTGAGTTGAAAGCAAGAAAAAAAAAATCGCAATTGGAAGGTCACTGCTTTTATAGCCATGCACACGACCAGTGTTTGGACTCCTTTCACGACCTCCCGAAGCGTCATTTCCTCAAGATCAACTTACCCAAATTCTTCAGTGACACCGCCATATTGGTGCTATTTTCCTACCGAAAAAGACGATCTTCTCGCTTTTTATGTAAGAGGAACAAAAAAAAAAATAAAGAAAAGATAAAAATCGAGGGCTTTCCCCTTCGCAGTAGGAGGCTTATCCGTTTGGATGGGTATTTTCCTCTGCGCCGTGAATACATTTCACGTGATGGTGGAGTGGATCCAGATCCAAGGGGTTGAGCTCCCTCATTGACGAAAATTTTAGAGGCCGCCATTTCGAGCTTTATTGGTCGTTTATGTTGGCCACAAAGAGTTCCTCAAGCGTTACACTGACTAGTAAACGATGAGGTAATCGGTCGTAATTGAAGGTGCATTGCTGGTAACTGGTTATTTCGAGCTCAGTCTGGCCTAGCCCCAACTATTTTCTGCAATTTACTTGATAAAAATATCCCCTCTCTTTTTCTTTACACCCTGCTGCATTTCATCGACTTTAGGGGATCTATTTTTCTTCATCCCTCCCTCGCTCTCTCTGGGTATGTATATCCCTACATGTTAAATGACGCAAGAAAGAAAAATCCACACCTTGTTTTTATGTCATCAATTCAAAAATCATCATACGATTCAATAGTTACCACTTCATATAAAATGTAGGCATGGAGGTTTCTTACACAGCAATTTAAATTATACTAAAATATATCTTTCGAATTCATATTCTTCTTTCGATTATGAGTCACAGATAAAAATGATTAGATA
>JAQIXU010001948.1:0-14322 GCA_034701245.1 Strigamia transsilvanica | reverse complement strand
GTCCATTTTTGAGTCTCGGAATCTCGGTCTTGGCAAAACAAGATTCCATTACGAGAAAGAATCAAAAACGAGATTTAACGAGATTATAAAAAAATGAAGAAAGTCGTTGAATTTAAAATTTAAATTGACTTCTTTCTCTCAGAAATCTAACGTGTTTCTCGTGTGTTTATTTCTCTCTCTCAGATTTGTGAGGTAATTGGTAATTGATAAAATCGAAGTATGAAAGATAAGAATAAAGCTATAAAATTTAAAAAAATATATATTTTTTTTACTCAATTAATCAATTAATCACAAATCTCGTTTTTTTTTTCGGTCTCGTACGAGATCTCGTCTCGGAATCTTCTGATCTCGTTTCGGAAAACTGAGATTTTAAAATGATCGAGATCCTGCAAGTATAGTACCGGCACCGCTGTTCTCTTGTCGGCCCTGGACCGTGTAGAAGTGACTTAAGCATTGTGCACGTGCAGTTTTTTTTTCAAGTTTGATCGGTGACCATTTTGGAATTTATCCAAAGTTGCCAAAGCACATTAAGTTGGCATAAGTGACAAGAAGAAAAGGAGAAGTGGTTTCTTCTTTTACCAAATGCCACACAGTGAAGTCTACTTTTCTGTTGATCAATTTTAGACTTTTCTGTTTCCGTGGGCAGAAAATGGAATTTAGATGCAGACTGTAGGTGCTTACCACATAATGTTTTATATGAAACCAAAACTTGTGTATAGGAGTTAAAGTTTAATGGGAAAAATCTCTCGTTATGATCTCTAAACACATTAAATACACTAGACGTTTTGCCGTGTTGCATGTGTTTTATTGCGTGTTAACATGGTTTTCAAAACAACTGCCAAAATCTAATGGTTTGACCGCAGTAAAATCGTCAGCTTGCCAGTTGCGCATTGCATAAATCGGCAGCTGTTAAACTTAGTCAACTTGTAATTTGATGTAGAAAGATCAAACAGCTGTAAAAAAAATTTTATTTTGGAAATAATTAGAATTGTTTAATAAATTTCTACATTTTACTTACAATTTTACACCCAAATGCGTGTTTTACATGTCAAACATGTAAAAACGCTCGTCTAAATGCTTTCTACGCGTTTAAATGAACAAATGAACATATTTACTGCCTTTTTTCGTCACGTCTCGTCATACATTCTCATTAATTTCTCTTTCTTAAAGGAATTACGTCCTAAAAATGTCCGATGGCTTGGACAACATGGGCTCTGTGGACTGGCGGTTGGCTTTGTGTTTGCTCTTATGCTGGATTGTTTTGTTCTTATCGGCTATCAAAGGAGTAAAGAGTAGTGGCAAGGTATGTTTCTACTGCCTGGCAGATTTATTTACAAAAAAAAACAATATGAAAAGTTCAAATTGTTGTGTGAATGTGCAATTAAACAAACTTTATAATCCTTAAAAAAAAAATATTTACATAAAAAAAAAAAAAAAATGCTTTTTTTTATTTTTCTCTTTTTAGTTTTTATGCTTTTTAAAAAAGAACAAAAAAAAAGATAAATCGCATTAAATAAAGTCTAGCACGCAACTTTATTTTTGTTTATGTTGCTGTTTCTTAGACGAGGTTAATTTGCAGGCTCTTCTGTGTCCCTACATGCATTAGTGAAATGAGTGTGTGGCGGGAACACGGAGATCCGAGTGAACGTATTTCACTATACCAACTCAAAGATCAGTCGTTGATTGTATGTATTTTTGGACCGTTCAGACAGCGTACTTCACTGCCCTCTTTCCTTACGTCGTTCTTATAACACTCTTCGTGGTTGGCGTTCGACTGGACGGGGCCGTCGACGGAATTCTCTACTTCATTACTCCTCGTTGGGAAAAATTATTGGACATTATGGTAATTATATCTTGCAGTTTTTGGTTGTTGATTTCAGTGTAAATATGCTGTTTTGTGAATACATTTCTCACTTTGGGGTATCTGATTTGGGTGGTACAGGGTCGGATTAAGGGGGGATTTGCTGGTACACTTACAAGAGGCATGTTTTGTCCTGTAATGCACTTTTTGGGTCTGAAAATGATTGTTTTCGACATGAAAATGCATTATTTCACTGGAAAATGCTTTTTTCGACATGAAAATGCATTCTTTCCGACATGAAAATGCATTATTTCACTGGAAAATGCTTTTTTTCGACATGTAAATGCATTATTTCACTGGAAACCGCATTATTTTGTGTGAAAAATCGATATTTTTAGCCAAAATTTAATTATTTACTGCAAAAATGGCTTTTTTTTGTCTGAAAATGCATTTTTTGTGCTTGGAAATGTTGCGAAGATGTCATTTCATGAGTCCCTATGTCGTAAGTGTTCCGGCTCAACTCCTCCCTTAATCCGGCTCTAGGGTGTTACATATATGATGTTTTCAATTGATGCATGCAGTGAGGAATAGCCAACGATGTAATCTGGAAGTCTCTAACTTTCAAAGATTTGGCATTGGTAAAAAAAAAAACCCATGTGATATTGTGAATATCATGAGATTCTCAGTGTTTTTGAATGTGCTGGAAGTTCTTGGAATGTTAGAATTCTAAAAATTGTGGCAAAATTTTACGGATTTGAAAATTGTCGAAAAACTGTTAAAACACGAAACACAGTTGCAATACCCTAAGAATTTTAAAAACTATAAAAAAAATGCTACGGGTGAAAAATTGTAGCAAAATGCTAAAAAAAAAAAATAAATAAATAAATAAATAAAATTGTTGCAAAATTCTAGGATTTTAAAAACTGTATTAAAAATTCTAAGCATCTGAAAAATTGTTGCAAAAAACCTGAAAATTTCAAAAATTGTTGCAAAATCCTGAGAATTTCAAAAATTGTTGCAAAAAACTTGAGAATTTCAAAAATTGTTGTAAAAATACCTGAGAATTTCAAAATTTGTTGCATAAAACCTGAGAATTTCAAAAATTGTTGTAAAAATACCTGAGAATTTCAAAAATTGTTGCAAAAAACCTGAGAATTTCAAAAATTGTTGTAAAAATACCTGAGAATTTCAAAAATTGTTGCAAATATTTCAGAATTTCAAAAATTATTGCAAAAACCCAAGTAATTTAAAAATTGTTGCAAAGTCCTGTGAATTTCAAGAATTCTAGCAAAATCTTAACATTTAGACTGAATCAAATTCTTTAAAAATCATAGGAAATCTCGACCCTACATCTCATAAAAACATAAGAAATCCATTTCAAAACAACTCCAAATCCCATTAAAATATTATCCAAATCTTTGCAATTTCAAAGACCTAAATCTTTATTTTTAAAATTCCGAAAAAATTGAAAATCTCAAGTTGGCTATTTCCACGGGGCTACAAAATTCGCCTTCCCCACTGTCCACCCTTTCCAAATAAATTCCACGAATAGATGGGGAAAAATTTAACGAACAAACTCACACTAATTCGCAAAATATTTACATTAAAACAACATAAATTATACAATGCTTAATTTGATTATTTTCAACTTGACTTCGGGCTGGTTACACAGTCAGTTTACGCTTCGATGCGATACGATAATAAAATCTCATTCTTGAGAGCTCCCTTAGTTCACATTTTGCTCAATAGGTGGCATTAACGTGATGAAAAATCTAGAAAATAAATAAAATTCATTTTTGAAAAATTTATTTAATTTTATTACACTAGGCGCATTCATAAAGTAATTTCGACTAAACAGCATTTTAAACAACAAAATTAAACGTGACTTTATGAATGCGCCTATTGTTTGTGTTTGTTGATACATTTACTTTGCTTGCAATATTCGGCTAGCTCAACAATATTGAGTTTTTGACATTTACCAAACATCCCACTCGCATTCCGTACGTATCAATTCAATGCTACAAGAGTACTGGTGTATGCAGCAAAATTATTGCTGAAAATTTTGCTACAAAAACGAGTGCTGTTTCCGCCATTTTCAAACCCTAGAATGGTTAATGTGTGAATGTTACATAAATTCTAACTTTGAAGTCATTTTTTAAGATGTTGTAAATATTTTTTTGTTCAACAATGATTTTGTTTGTACAGTGAATTCTATCAAGCATCAAAGGTCATAATAATAAATTTAAATGTTTTTAAAAAAAATTAAAATTAAAAAATTTGATGCAATTTGTCGCTCTGGGCGACAAAACGATGATGTTGCGAAATGTCATGGAAAAATGAAAATTAGAACGATTGAATTGTGTCTTGAAGGAATTCACTGTATGGCTTAACATCTGAGATATCGCAAACTATAATTTTTACTAAACAAATCACGAATTTCTTGCTATACATTTTTGTTATTTGCTCTAAAAATCAAATTTCATTGGATATTTTTAACAAAATGCATAAATCTTTTTCCTTCCTTCAATTTCATTTTTTTGGGTTTTAAAATCCACATTTTATTACAAATCAATACAAATGGATAAAAATAAGTAAAACCATGGTAGCAAGCCCGCTCATCCTGTTGGATGATCAACCTATTGGTAAATTTTTGCATAATGTTTTGTGACTCGTTTAAATTAAATTAAATTATCAGAAATTGTCAAAAATCAAACAAACTCGACCAAAAATTGTCAAAAATCAAACAAATTTGACCAAAAATTGTCAAAAATCAAACAAATTTGACCAAAAATTGTCAAAAATCAAACAAACTCGACTAAAAATTGTCAAAAATCGAAAAAAATTTGAGCAAAAATTGTCAAAAATCAAACAAATTCGACTAAAAATTGTCAAAAATCAAACAAACTCGACCAAAAATTATCAAACACCTAACAAATTCGACCAAAAATTGTCAAAAATCAAACAAATTCGACCAAAAATTATCAAACACCAAACAAATTCGACCAAAAATTGTCAAAAACCAAACAAATTCGACCAAACATTATCAAACACCAAACAAATTCGACCAAAAATTATCAAACACCAAACAAATTCGACCAAAAATTATAAACCAAACTAAGCGGGCTCATGTAAGATAAGCTACATTTTTTTAAAAAAAAACCCAAAAAAAGTCATACCCCGAAACCAAAACGAGGCTATCAACTTAAAACATTCAAGTGGATTTACCCTAACCAACAACGCACCTGTCGTACATCCCTCAATCCCCAACCCCCAAACCCAAAAACCAACCAAATAAAAACCTCCAACATTTATTCAAGGTTTGGTACAAAGCTTGCGAACAGATGTTCTTCTCCCTAACCGTCGGTTACGGAGTTCTAATCGTCTACTCGAGCTACAACCGTTTCGACCACAAAATCTACCGGTAAACAACTCCCCTCCCAACACCCCACTACCCTACTAATTTTTTACCATCCACAATTCCAGGGACGCGGTAATCATCAGCGTTCTAGACACATTCACGAGCATGCTAGCCGGCGTCACCATTTTCTCGGTAATTGGAGCTTTAGCTTACGAGCTAAAAGTTCCCATAGATAAAGTGATTAAAACCGGTAAAGTTGACGCGCTTGCTTAATTCATTTTGCCGCGCCGAGTTTAATGTTGATTTTGTTATTCACAACACAGAAACAAGTTTGGCGTTTGTTGCTTATCCAGAGGCATTATCGCGGATCGATGTAGTGCCTCAATTATGGGCAGTCATGTTCTTTCTTATGATGGTTACTCTGGCTTTAGGCACAACGGTATCGATTTTCTTTGCGGGTTTGCGTTGGCAGTTGTTTAATCAAGCCATTTCTCATTAGATCGCGGATATTTGTTGCGTTATGACAGTTCTGCAGGACCAATTGCCACGTGTATCGCGGGTTAAACTTTTGATTTTGTTGTGCATCGTGGCGTACTGTATGGGATTGACGTATGTGACTAGTGTAAGTGGTTTGGTTGGGCGGGGTTTGGTTATGTGAAGTGTTGGTGTTAATGGTTTTTTTGTTTTTGTTTGTTTAGGGTGGTCAATATGTGCTCAAGCTGATTGACAACTTAGGTGCGGGGTTTAGTTCTTTTGTGTTTGCCATTGGCGAAGCGGTGGGACTCATGTGGATATATGGTTAGAGTTGCTGGTTTTTTTTGGGGGTTGCGAGGGGGGTGTTGGAGTGGTTTTTGCATTTTTTTTGTTTTAAAATGTTTAGTTTTTGCACGTTTTGGTCAAAAAATATTCATTTTTGTTGTTTTTTTTGTCTAAAAATGTGCAGTTTTTTCACTTTTTGTGTAAAAATGTGCAGTTTTTGCACTGGTTTTTGTCTAAAATGTTTAGTTTTGCACGTTTTTGTTCTTTTTTTGCCTAAAAATATCCAGTTTTTAAATTTTTTTCTCTAAAAATGTACAGTTTTTTTCACTTTTTGTGTAAAAATGTTCAGTTTCTGCACTCTTTTTTTGTCTAAAATGTCTACTTTTTGCACATTTTTGTCAAAAAATACATGGGTATTTTGTTCTTTTTTTGTCTAAAAATGTCCAGTTGTTCCACTTTTGTGTAAAAATGTTCAGTTTCTAAAATGCCCAGTTTTTATATTTTTTTTGTCTAAACATGACTAGTTTTACCTTTTTTGTCTAAAACGTCAAGTTTTTGCACGTACTGTTTAAAAATGTCCAATTTTTGCAATCAACACGTTTTATTGCGTAAAAGTTCATTTTTCCGTGTTGAAAGACATTTCTTTTTGCATAAAAGGGTTTCGTAACCTACACGCTGGAAGTTTATTTTCATTTCTGATTACTATCGCAATCGAACAAACCGGAGATTGGCAAAATCGTATCAACCGATATCATTCAAAATCTAAATTTCATACAGAGTAGAATTTTGTTTATCACAAAAAAAAAAAAAAAAATGTCTAGAATATAATATTTCTAATCAAATTTTGCATAAACTTTTTTTATCCATTTAAACCAGCGATTCATGATTTATGCAAAAAGAAATTCGATACAAATTGGATATGGATATCTATCATCTCCCTTTTACACAAAAAAAAAATTCCCCGCAAACAATACGAATGAAATCGATTAAGACTAACATTTGAAATTATCCCATTTAGGAATGCAAAAATTCGCCGCAGATATCTCCTTCATGTTGGGATTCAAAATAGGAACTTATTGGAAAGTCACGTGGGCACTATTTTGTCCAATAATCCTCACAGTAAGTTCCAATTTTTAAAAAACAAATCAACAAATCAACAAATTTCATTCTATTTCCCACTCCAGGTCATCCTCATCTACTCTTTGGTGTCTTTCGAACCTCTTGAACTGGCAGGTTATGTCTACCCAGGTTGGGCCGAAGCGATCGGTTGGTCTTTAGCCGGCATCGCGCTCGGTCAGATCCCCATTTGGGCCATAGTCACAGTATGGAAACAACCAGGCAATAATCTACTTGAAGTAAGCGCCGAAATTAAAATTAATTAATTTTTAATTAATTTTTAATCAATTTTTAATCGAAAATTGAAACTAATTAATTTTTAATCAATTTTTCAATTTTTAATTAATGTTTCAATGTTTAATTAATTTTTAATTAATTTTTATTTATTTATTATTATTAGAAATTCAGAAACTCGATGCAGTCGTCATCGGAGTGGGGTCCGCGAGATTCGTCTGATAAAAAACGTTGGGAGAACGCGACCAGAGGGTACGACACGAGGAAATGTTTGTGCTACTACAACATAGCGAAGCCTGAGCCGGCGTAATGCAAACAGTGCCGTGTTGTTCGGAAGGATGTTGCTGTAAAAAGTGCATCAGAAAAAAAAAATATTATTTTTTTTGATTGGTTGTTTTTCATGAACTCGTATACTTTTATTTTTTAAAATATTAGATGTCTAGTAAAATAAAGTGGTGAATGAAAACAAGAATAGTGGAAAATTATGTTTAAGAGAAAAGAATGTAAAACAACGAAGATTATATCAGTGAAGGAATAATTCATCCATTTTGGTTATTATTTTTGCTTTTATAGATTTATGTTGGTGGTTTGGGAGATAAAATGAGATGATGGTGTTGACATTATGGTATATTTTCTGGCTGTCCATTAAGTGACCTAATTTGGAGTTAAATATATGGAAAGTCACTGGATGGCGAGTATTGGATTTTAAATGAACATCTATATGGGATGTGCGCTACCTGGGGAAGTTAATAAACTATGTGGATTTATTGGATTGCGGCTTTAACTAGAATTTGCTACAGCAGAAATGGGACGGTGGTTTTAGGTGCATGAATGAATCTTTTAGACTGATAAACTGCATTTTTAGACTGGAAAAACTAGGAAAACAGCATTTTCAGACTGCAAAATTGCATTTTCGGATTGAAAAACTGCATTTTTTGACTGAAAAACTGCATTTTTAGACCGAAAAACTGTATTTTTAGATCGGAAAACTGGAATTTGAGACTGAAAAACAGCCTTTTTAGACCGGGAAACTGCATCTTTAGATTGGAAAACTGCATTTTGAGACTGAAAAACTGCATTTTTAGACTGGAAAAACTCGGAAAACAGCATTTTTAGACTGCAAAATGCATTTTCGGATTGAAAAACTATTTTTTGACTGAAATATTGCATTTTTAGACCGAAAAACTGCATTTTCAAACCAAAAAAACTTCCATTACAAACCAAAAAGAAGGTGCTTTTATAGCCCCAAAAGACCATTTTCAAACCAAAAATCAGCATTTTTAGACCAAAAAATTGCATTTTCAGACCAAACATACACTTCAATGCACAAAAATGTTCTTTTTGCATAGAAAATTGCAATTTTGGATAAAAAAAATATCGATTCTTAGTAAGAAAAAAAAGCATTTAAAAAAAACTTCTTGTCCCACCACACTTCCAATAAAAACCGTCAACGAAATCGTGAAAACCCTTTCCGCCCATAAAACACGACGACATTTCCCGCTGATTGGCAGGAAAACATTAACTCCCAATTTGACAAAACATCAATCACGACTCTACTTATTTACTCGTAACGGCATAAATAAAAGATGGCGACAGTGACTAGTGTATAGACGGTCGAGTGGAGTTAAATATCGATTGTTGAGTTTGCTGTTGCGCACGTCCAAAAGAGGTCAAAGATCAATTTTATCTGAAGAGGGTGCTCGAGGGTCAATCTAAGAGGACACACACCACTTAGCAATTTGAGCTGCTAACATTGGCTGGCAACATATTTCACGTGCCTTAACAGTCTCCACTTCCTAACTGATATTTATACGCTAAATTGAGGGGAAAAATTAAATATTTATGCGCCGCTCTTTAATTTTTCTTCTTTTTAATAAACAGAGCGAAGAAAAGAAGAGAAACGAGTTTGAGTCTTGCCGAGATGGGAGCTGTAAATTGCTCTTGTAAATAAGTGATAGTGCCACCTAATGGCGCATTACATTTCGGGCATTTTTGTTTTTCGTGTATAAGAACAAGTTTATTACTTTGTTCTTGAATTATACTCGTTTTTCAATTTGCATCGATCGCGTGCATTTTCAAATTAAACTGGGTGGCACAAATGAAAAGCCATATTATAGCAAATGTTGTGCATGAAGATTAGCAAGCACATTTACAACGTTGGATTCTCTAAATGAGATTGTTCGTAGCTAACATCGCAAGATAGTGTGCCAGTATTTCATTTCTGCCGACCAACGCTTCAAAAGATTACTCGTGCTGCAGCAGTCTAGAAGAATTAAATAAATCCACGCCAAAGCCTTAGTTATACCCGTGGTTTAATTGTGTAAAATAAAGTTTTAATATGGTCTAACTCCGGCATGAGAAACGGAAGATTCTGCCATTTTATAAACTATGGGTAGTGCCAGGTTTTGGTGCCTGGGAGCCCGCCAATTTTATATTATGTTAAAGAGAAAACAAAAATAAGCAAAATAGTAGCGATACAAAATTGCCCAAAATATTAGCCATAATGCACCGAATGGCGGAACCGGAAACAATCTCTCTGCGCACTTCCTTCGAATGCCGAACCAGAACTGCCGATGTATTTAGGTTGAAGCGTGAACCAGTATTCTTTGGTACGAGCACTTTAACTCCATCTTGTTCTTAATAATCAAGAAGTCGTTGACTTTTTAGAGGAAGTTTGTACACGTGTACAATTTCGGCACAAATTAAACCAATTAAACTACTCTCATTATGAGCAATTGATCGATCTTTTTAAACCCGGACATTTCGGCATCCCAAGAATGTTTTTCGGGACACTGGGACAAAGCATCTAAAGTGCTCTGCAGTGTATTTCCCAATGCCAGGAATGTTTGGACATCGCTGCCAGTGTGGTCAAAACACGACTATCTATCGTCGAACCCAGGGTGCCGGAAGTACCCTTTGCTCCGTGGCCATTGGCTCAGACGGGCAGCAGCTCCTCTGATGACAGGGAGCTGCACGGAGCATTGCTGTTGCGTCAAGTGACCGCTGGGCCGCAGATGGCCACAACTATATTTCGCCAAGTATTGAAAATCCTAGTTACAGCTCTGCTAAAGGGCCCATCAATCCAACTTGCACACGGGCCCATTGACTGAAACGCCATTGGCTCCTAAAAATCTGGGGCCCTAGTCAAGGACCAGTGTGTTGTAATTCGCCATTGAAACTGACAATGGCAAGAGAAAATCAGAACATTTAATGCCATAATTTTGAGCTGCTAACGTGAGTACTGACGTAAATCATTTTTATCTTTTTCGGGTCATGACCATGTCAAGGAGAATACTAATAAATAAAAAAGAATAAATAAATATTGTCTCGCAGAAAAAGAAACTACAGTTTCAATAAATGCTCATGAGAGGTCGCTTTAGTACCGGGATGGGGTTGTTTTATTTTATTTTGCGGTCGAGAAAAAATAATTATGAATCGAGTAATTTAGTTTTTATGATCTGCCAGGCAACTTGCAAAGTTCGGTTTGTGCTGCAACGGTACAATCATAAAGAAAAAATAAAACTTTAAATGCTCATCATGTGGCGCCATGTTCGTTCTTAAAAGAGTCGTAAATACGAGGCGGGTCATGACCGTTGTTAAGAACGAACTTTCGCTTTTTTACCCCCATGCTTACGTTGTTATTATCGCAAAACCTATTTAATTTGTAAGTTAAGTTAAGAATCGCAACTATCTTGAGGTTAAACGCCTAATAAATAAGTTATTATTCTAGCTTTATGTCTTCATGCATAAAATGCACCGCGGGAATTTCTTCCAAGATGGCTGCCGCCACGTATCGCCCACACTACAGTCAAAAAGATCCTTTTCTTCTCGGGTTTTTACTGATCTACATAATACTGCGTGATGCCGACGGAATGGTTTTTATTTTCCGGGAAACTACGATAAACTTTTTTTTTTAAAGTTTCTTTGCTCGCATCAACAATATTTATTGAGATTATAGTCAGGTATGCTTCTCAAACTTTGCACCAAAAAATGTATTTTATAATTAAACAAAAATATTTTCCTTAAAATTATATTTAAGCCTCTGTCGACGCGTATCGCTTTGCTTCGGGGAGTATGTTAAAGATTATGCTTATGCGATAAGAAGAAAACGACGAATTTGTTGGTGAAAAGCGATTTTTACAACTCACAAATATTTTCGTAAGGAGAACGATAACATTAAGGTATTTTTTTGTTTTTAAAGCGTGAATTATGACATTAAGGTTGAGAGACCATGTCAGGGTCAGTAGAAAAGTCAGAATGATCTTTTTAAGCCATTTGACTGGAGGTTTTGCGGGGCCTTGCGAAAAAGTTATTAGTGGAACATCAAAATATTTACATAATCGAATTATCTGGCACCCTGGTCAGGGTAATGTGGTAATGTGTGCGTCTAAATTTAACAATGCTCTGTGACGGGGTGAAACTTGAGTGGAACAATGCACAGGAAGTGTTGGGATGAATGTTGGTATGCACATACACAAATATAGAATTTCACATTACTGAATAGGTTTGCACTTTAGGTGGTTTCAGTGGAATAAAGCGGAAGATGTCTTTACATGCTACTGACTTGTGAGCCGTAATCCATCTTTAACCGTGTAGGACTCTCCTGCACTGTTTCCACTACATATTGTATGCTTTGTAACATCTATTTGTAAGCTAGTGAATTTTTTATTTTAATATTTTAATTTGTGAAACCTGTCTCAGCGACCGCCTCTATTGGAGGACCGCTTGTCTGAACGACCACTTTATTTTGGCAACGTCTTGGTTCCCACATACTATTTAACCTCTATTGACCCCTCCACGGACCTAACCTTGTCAGTTTTCTTAAAGATATGCTCATTTATTGGCAGAATTTTTACATTTTGTTTTTTAATACAGTATGTAATAGTAGAAAATATTTTTCACCTATGGCTGAAAAGACACAAAATGCCATCTTGCATTTACATTTTCTTTAATTTGGAATTTAAAATAATATTTGAAGTTTGTTTTTATTATATTTTCAGATATCATTTTTAATTCCAACATTAAATATAAATGTCTCACTTTATAATGTCCACTAAAAATGTAAATCCAAGATGTCAGTTGTTTGCAAAAAGTTTTATAATTGTGGCAACAAATGGTGCCTACTTCCAATTTTTTTGCAGTTTGAATTGCCTGTTTAAAGCAGTTACATACGAAAATATTCTGACATTGGAAAAAACATTTAAGACATTGTCTAATGTTTTAGTGCACTCACTAAACCAAGCAAAATATTTATAAGAAATAGCATATTCTGTTAGCCTGTATTTCAGATTATTTAAATGGATAATTTTGGGTATTACCTCATCAAAAAGGAGTGTCGTTTCCCTCACTTGTCAGTGCACAGTCTAAGTTGTCAGATGGTTGGGTAAGACGATCAATGTCGGAGCAATTGGCTGTCATTGTTGAAACCCGAGTTTGATTTAATTAATGCATTTCTGCAAGGTGCACAAATGTGATTATTTAGCATCTTGGTAATATAACCTGCAGTATATGTGATGGCATTCTTCTCATTTAATTCTAAAGCTTCACTGTTGTCAATGTCTACTGAATTGCAGATGCTTTGGTTTAATTGTGGCTTTTCGTATGGTGTAGGAGATTGTTTCTTTGAAGTTACAGTTGGAGGAGCGTTGTTTACATTAAACAGGTTACAGTTGGAGGAGCGTTGTTTACATTAAATAGTGTAGGAATATGTATGGATAAGGATTTTTTCTTTCTTGAAAACTAGATTGGGTTGTGTTCACACCAAAGTTGATCCAAACAGACTGTAGCAGGTTTTAGTAACAACAGGTTTTAGGAATACCTCACAGGAATTAATCTAAATGTCTGGTTATCAGACCAAACAATTGCAAGTTTTTTTGCTGTGTTCCTAGCTGCCATTTTATTTCTTCTTGCAATGTGCTAAATGGGAAGCTTTAGACTTGTGCCGGCACAGTCTGTTTCCAATCCCAATCCATACGCAAATCGAGTTGTGGTAGAGGGTCCTTTCCGAGAATTTCCGGGAAAGAATTCACAGGAATTTTTGCAATTTTACACTTCCCGATTCCTGGGAAATTTGTTTGAATTTCCCGGGAATGCGTACGCCATTTTATGGTATAAACTGACACGACCGTCATGGCGGTTATCTGCACTAAATAAGAAAACGTTAAAATTTTCAACCCATTTCCAGTTATCAAAATTATATCGTACCAATGGAATTTAGCACAGAAAGGCGAAAACTATCTTAACTATCTTATTTTAGTTTGTTTGATATTTTGTTTTGAAATGGTGTATAATGTGATTGGTTGCCATGATGTACCATACAGTGGCTTGAGAAAAATATTTTCTGCTATTACATATTAAAAAAAACAAAATGTAAAAATTCTGCCAATAAATGAGCATATCTTTAAGAAAACTGACAAGGTTAGGTCAGTGGAGGGGTCAAGGGGGGCACGCTAGCATTAGGAAAAAAGAAAAGAAACCTCAGGTCCGATAGAAATGGAGTCGATGAAACGTCGATCAACGATTAGGCCCAAGTCCAACAAAGGAATTTAAATCGCCAGTAGCAAGCCTGCTCATCCTATCAGATGAACTGTTTTTACAAAGAAAAATAAGTACACCTATACTCGGCTATACGGCCGCTTTTTATACGGCATTTCGCAATAACGGCCTTTTTTAATTATGGCACTTTTTTGATTTACGGCCCACAATGTTCGTTATGCAGCCAAAAAATCGGGAAAATTCCCTGTGTACGTTCCCCTGATTCGTTATACGGCTTTTCGCTTTATGGCCAGCTTTTCCGGAACGTATCTAGGCCGTAAAGCGAGGTATGGGTGTACATCACATTCATAATTACCCATATCTTAATCCTCAGTTTTTGCAAATCGATAGACCCACCAAAACCATACAAACAAACTCTGAATGCATCTAGCTATTTCGAGTGAAAATTTAACCGAAACAATAAAATCCCGCATCACTAAACAAAAAAAAAAATTATTTCATTAAAATTTTATACAAACCTAATTAAAATTTCATAACTTTGAAAAATCCGAAATATAAA
>JAQIXU010001947.1:0-14324 GCA_034701245.1 Strigamia transsilvanica | reverse complement strand
AAATTGGACCAAAAATTCATTTTTTGGACAAAATTGGACCAAAAATTCATTTTTTGGACAAAATTGGACCAAAAATTCATTTTTTGGACAAAATTGGACCAAAAATTGATATTTAGGCCCAAAAAAAAATTATTTCTAACCCAAAACATCAAATTTTTGGCAAAAAACATTCAATTTTTAATGCGTAAAAACCAAAATGGCCACCCCTTGTACGTTTTCTTGATCCGCTCCCGTCTGTATTTGCAGTCAGTCATCTTTCCATCTAAATACTAAGAACCCAAATTGTATTCCATTGCCATTCGAACTTATCATTCCCCAATTTGAGACAACATTATCCAAATGATTAATGCATCTACAATCCATTGTCTAGTCACACAGCCGCAACGGAATTACAAACACATCTTTTGCATATCGCAAACGAAACAGAATAAATATAAAACGCATTAAGAAAGATATCTTTACAAAATTCAAATTACCAACCTACAAACCCAGTTGACACTTTTCGTCCCAGCCTCCTCCCAGAAACATAAAACAGACAATCAACCAACTCTCACAATAATAAATTCTTGAAAAATAAAAACAAAAAACAATTTGTCACAATCTTTTGTCAGTTTAACAACAATTTCTTTGTGCATTACCTACATGAATGAATCCTCCATTCGCACATTTTATTCTTCTGAGAAACTCCATTCTTTCTTCTGGAGTGTGACGCACTTTAGATTTCCTCCCACATCGTAAATATCTGCCCCGCCACCTCCCGTGGGTCACCGGAAGTACCAACGTTTCGCAAGTGAATAGCGAAGAAAGGGAAAAGTACAAGAGGCCACAAAGAAGGAAACAAAAAAATAAACAATAAATGGAAGATGGATAAGAATCTCTGTGGCACAATTTCCAATGAAGTATTTAAAAATATATTAAATTAAATTTTTATTTTTTTAAATTAATTTTTATTTAATTTTTCTGTTATTGGTAATTGCTTCGGCCTTGAGCATCGTCTTCCATCTTCCAGGGACACTTCCTCCTGACAGGAAATTGTCTCTTGAAAATCCTCCAAGTTTCACACTATAATGAGTGGATATGCAGGCGGAAGAGAGGAAAAATTGTACATTTTAGTTAATGCACCTTGGGAACAAGGCCGAGAAGAGCCGCGAACAAGGGAGAGGCTTCACTCCAGCGCATCTCGACAACAATAATACATTTTAAAGTGTTTAAGAACGTGTAATTATCCATATTTTAAATTCTAAAACCGAAAATACCACGAAACAAGTCAATAAAAACATTAATTACATGAAAACAACATAAAAACAACATAAAAACAACATTGGAATGACATTTTGGTGATATTTGCGATTTTAATTGGGAAAAATACTGTTTTTTCACATTTAATCACATAAAAACAACATTGGAATGACATTTTGGTGATATTTGCGATTTTAATTGGGAAAAATGCTGTTTTTTCGCATTTAATCACATAAAAACAACATTGGTATGACATTTTGTCATTTAAATTGGGAAAATTTTTAATTTTGGAGAAATGTGTCAAAATTACAATTTCTATTTCCCAAGTGAAGATAAAAGTGAAGGGTCATTTGAAGATGAACCCCAAGCTGCACCTGCCATACAAGGAACACGTAACTTGCCCTTGGGGCTTGTAAATCACGTGGTTTTTGTTTCTGACGTATAAAACTGGTCTTATGCTGGCAGGTGGGCAGGTATAGGGAAACTCGTTTTCGACAACACTCGGCATTGTGACTCGAAATAACAAGTTGGGATAACATTACTAAAAGCAAAAGTGCTGGGATTTTTGGAGTGGACATTTGGTGCGGTTTTCTAGACAACAGGTGAGTTTTGTGTGTTGGTTTGTGTTGTGTTGTGTTGGTTGCAGGTGGGATTTATTGTGGATTTGGTTGGGGGAATGGAAAATGTGGGGGGATTTGTGTTTTGGTGGGATTTTGAGGATGGTTTGATTGGTTTTGATTGATGGGAGTGTTTTTTTGTTTTTTGTTTTTATTTTTTTTTAAAAGATGAGGAGAAAAAGTTAAATGTGAAGGGCAGTGAAAGTGAGTTCTTCAATGGCCTGAGGGAAGAGAGGCGCCATGGTTGGGTGTATTTCTTGTTAAGACAAGGTGGTTCCATGAAGTCAGACATAATTTTTTTAATGTGTGAGTTTTTGGTTAAGGGTGGATGGTGGAATGGAATTTCTGGTGGATATGGATGGGGGAAAGTGGAGTTTTTGGTAGAGTGGAAGGGAAAAGTGGAATTTATGGTGTAAATAGAAGGAAAAGTGGAATTTTTAGTATAATTAGAAGGAAAAGTGGAATTTTTAGTATAAGTAGAAGGGAAAAGTGGAGTTTTTAGTATAATTAGATGGGAAAAGTGAAATTTTTGATGGAATTTAAGGGAAAAGTGGAATTTTTGATGCAATATTAAGGGAAAAGTGGAATTTTTAATAAAATTAGAAGAATAAAATTTAATTTTGGAGAAATTGCAAGTAGAAATTGAAACTTCAGATAAATTTAGATAAAATATTGGAGAAAATTAGAAGAGAAAAGTAAAATTTTTGTCAAAATTAGAAGAAAAAAGTAAAATTTTTGTCAAAATTCGAAGAAAAAAGTAAAATTTTTGTCAAAATTAGAAGCTAAAAGTAAAATTTTTGTCAAAATTAGAAGAAAAAGTAAAATTTTTGTCAAAATTAGAAAAAAAAAGTAAAATTTTTGTAAAAAAATTAAAAGAAAACATGTAGAATTTTGTGGAAATTCCAATAGCAATTATTTTTTATAAAATTTAAAGAAAAAGAAATCATTTTTGACAAAATTAGAAAAAAGGAAAATATTATTATTTCAGACAAAACAATACAGAAAACAAAAAAAAAATTCTGCACTTTCATATAGGAAAACTAGAACCTGAAAAACAATAATCTGAACTTTTGAACAAATTAAAACAACAAAAAACAAAAAAAAATTGAAAATATCTTTCAAACCTTACAAAACTGCAAGGTGTTTGCCATTTCCCCTTCATACAAATTCAAGGTTAAACCTGTCCATCTCTCCCTTTTTCGCCCTTGGGATCATTTTAGAGCAAACTACTAAGCAACCAAGCGAGCAAATCCAACAGAAAGAACCCCACCACAAAACCATCCAACATTCACTCAATCCAAAAAACAAAAAAAACAAAAAAAAATTCCTCCAAAAAAAAAAAAAAAAAAAAAAAAAATCAAATTTCACCTCACAATTCAATTCCCCAATTCCTTAAAACACATACCCAAATACACATTCATATTCTATGTATCCAGGTACAAGAGGGCAGAGCCATTGGCTCTGCAATTGAGGTCGAGTTGCTCACACGTTTCCACTCAGTCAGTGACGTGTTGATTTCGAGCGAAGGAGCGCGCTCTTTTACACACAACACGTTCATTTTGGTCAAATTCTCTACTTCAAATGTAAATAGGGGTGTTGGACGAATCTAGCCAGTGGACTGTGACGTCAATATATCCACCCACACTTTAGTTATGGCCAACATTTGCACCTACAACTGCCTCTCTACTTACCTGACCTAATTTGTCGTTTCTTTGCAGCTGTTCAATGCTACCGAGGAAAACAGTTCTATGGGCGCTGGTAAGTGTCAAAAAATTTGTTTTTTGAGTATAATTTTGTGGTGGTTTTAATTTAAAAACGTGATTTGAGTTGGTTGTGGTGTCTGGTGTGTGAATTTGTATTTTGGTACTGTCGGATGGACTTTGCCGGTTACTTCCGGTCGAAATTAGGACATTGGATGAAGGAATTTGATATCTCATTCAAGATGTGCGGATTTGGTGAGGTATTGCGAATACACGTGTGTTTGGCGATGTGTATTGTGGTGTTTTTTTTTTTTATTGGGAAAAAAAGTGGAACGATCTGGAAAAAAATATTCGTGTCACCATAAAACTACTTGAGTAACTTCACCTATATTTGTACACTTTTTTTGGTCTTGTAACTATAAATTGTTAGTTTGGACGTGAAAAAAGTTGATTGGAAAGGTTCGGTTTGGTGTTTGGTAAGTGTTGTGGACGTTGGGGGTCTGTGAGATTCGCGTGTTAATAGGAATATTTGCTCCCAAAGAAACTGTGTCAAATTAATCCTGAATTGGATGCAATTAATTCTAGGTAAAGCCTATTTCGAAGAACAATTCTCGTAAAGCTCTATTTAATAAACTGGAGTAATGAAATTTTATTTATTCTTTTTTGTTTTTGTTTTTCTTTTGACGTTTGTTTTGTACGGGGAACAAAAAGAGCGATAAATGTTTCAGTTTTGAAGAGATAGTATTGGAAATTTGGCTGAGTGGACTTTATAAACTGTAGAAACTAAGTTTAAAAAACGACTTAAAATAATTTGGAAATTGTTGAAACTAATTAAAGTTGTCAAAACAACTTTAAAGTCAAACTGTGCCAAACACCAAAAACAACAAGTATGGTTTTTTATTCGTGTTTATATTTTGGATTGTGGTTTTTAAAACTGAATTGTAAATGACTTGGCTCACCTCGTTCGGATAGAGAAACTTGTTAATTCTGGTGGGAATACTTGTATATTTGCATATTTGCATCTAAAAAGTGCCTTTTTGCAATAAAAAGTGCCTTTTTGCAATAAAAAGTGCTTTTTTGCAATAAAAAGTGCCTTTTTGCAATAAAAAGTGCCTCTTTGCATCTAAAAATTGCCTTTTTGTATTTAAAAAGTGCCTTTTTGCATCTAAGAGTACCTTTTTGCATCTAAAAGCGCCTTTTTGTGTCTAAAAAGTGCCAGTTTTGCACTGAAAAATGCCTCTTTGCACTAAAAAGTGTCTTTTTGCATCTAAAAGTGCATATCTGCATCTAAATAGTGCCTTTTGCACTCAAAAGTGCTTTTTTGTGTCTAAACAGTGCATTTTTGCAGCTACAAAACATTTTTTTAAACCTGTTGCTTTAAAAGCTCTTGGAATATGTCAGGTAGTAAAGAAACAGCCTTACAAAAAGCCTTACAAAAAAAAAACGAATTTTTCACACAAATTTTGTGCAGTTTTAGAAAAACTCTTAAAACTGAATCACTAATTTTTAAAACAAATTTTCAATTTATATTATCCTTAAAGCGCCAAAGACAACCTTGATTCTAAAGCCAAACAACCTCCAAGGACACACTGTCGATAATTCTTTTTCATTTCCAACGTTTTTATTTTACTCAAAATGGAATTCACGCGCATGAGCGCCTGCGCAATTAACTTGCCATAACGCCATCACATAACATCCACGGATGATCCGCAAGGTCACGATCAGTTCCCATGGGCCTTGACCAACCAAGTCCCAACATCTGCAAGATTCAATGCGAAAATTCACTCGAGATATACATCTTTATCCCAAGAGCATCTCTACTTTACCATTTCATAATGACCATAAGTGCTGCAATTGAATTTCCAACAAAAAAAAAAGAGATAATGTAAAATTCCACTGACGTCAGACCTGATGGGCCCAACAACTCCTTTTACAGCAATGCCAACGCAAGACCTCGTGCTTACATTTGGTCATGCCAATGGGAAGTGCAACCTACACAATTAAACTGTGTGCACATGGAGAAATGAACTGCAAAGCAAATAGCAAAAATGTTGATAATCCAAATAGGGAATTAAATATCAATTTACAAACGAAAAAAATTATGTTAAAAAATCCATGAATTATACATTAAAATTATGTCAGTTAAATGTTGTGGTTAAATCAGAATTGTAGTTTGGTAATTACTGATTAGCATTGCAATAAAATTATATCAACATTGTGGATGGTTTTACAACATTGAAAACAAGATGTTGCCAGGGTACAGACTGTTAATTAACTTATGAAATAATAGGGCTTGGGTTGTTGTTATTGATTTTTGAATTTAATTTATCTGACACTGATCCATTTTAACAGAAATCATGTGATTTGTTTTTGCCTTCACACAGCCACAAGCAGTACAGTGAAGCCCACTTTTTTTATTACAAAATCAGTAAAGCTAAATTCAAACTTGAAGAAGCTGATTTGCTAAACTACTCAAATATAAACTTCCTCACAAGACCAGAATAGCCAAAAAGCATTTGATGACCCAGCAAAAACAAAGAACAAAGAAAATAAAGAAAGAGTTTGAATTATCCATAGAAATATAAAGTTTCAGCAGAATAGCAAATTCTATTAACCTGAAATTCCAACCTGGGTCATTTGTCACCAATTCCAAGACTAATTAAGCTACATGTTTGATCCAATCAATAAGAAAGTAAAAGACCAATGCACACACAATAAAAATCCAAGAAACCAATATAAGTTTAAAAAAAAAACCCTTTTGGGGGTCATAAACTCATAAATTGTTTGTTTTTATATATTTCCACAGTGTATATTGAGCAAACATGCACATTTCAAAGACGGAAATGTTTACTATTTTACTAAGATCCAGTTTATTTATTCTCAATTCAGTTCTTTCACCTACCAAAGTTTTAATTTTGAATTTTTATATTTTTCTTTTTTTTTTTTAGATGAGTTTTCTCATCAGCGTTGTTGCATCAGATCCAAATCATCTTTTCTCAGGTAAATTCACATTTTTTTTCTTCCTTCCTTCACATATTTCCTTCATTAGTTATTCGATCCAAACTTTCCAAAAAAGTACATTGAAGGTCATTCACCGGCATCGAGTGTGAAGCTGTTTGGGTGACTGACCGGATGAATTGTTTTTTCTTCTTTTCCTCTCAAGGCGAAAAGTGGTCAAAAGACTTTCAATGTCACTCCCACACATACATAAAACATTATTTCTATAAAAAAAAAAAAAGAAATTATTGCATAATTCCAACTTAATAAAACTCACTTCTTGTTTGGAACCAATAATTTCTTCCCTTTTTAAACATCAAGGAAGTCTTTTGGAACTTTTCGTTTTTATTGTCTGCCTTTGACCTTACGAAAAAATCCATTATTTTCTGGCGAATTTACTCACGGACAGACTACATTTATTATTCTGCACAAGGAAGTAAAGACAATTCTATTTTTGAATTAATTTCTAAGTCAAGTGAGAAAAACTTTCTCTTTTTTCCCATCGACTTTTTCTTGATGAGTGGAAATGTTCCACGTGCAGCGCATGTTTAGGGGCATTTACCTTGAAAGATTCATAATCGCATGTGAATCATCTTTCGATGTCCTTATCGCAACACGAAAGCAGGAGATTTGCAAGAGAAATCTTAACATCTTCTAAGAAACGAAGGGTGAGTGAACAATTCGCGCATGGACTCACAGAATAAAAATACAAAAAAAAAAACATGAAAGTAAGAAGAATTTTTACCAGACCTTGAAAAATGCAATAAACCAATCAAATCCAATAAATGTGCAAAGTTGGAAAAATAGACAAACTGGAGTATGGAAATTTAATTATTGTTTTTGACAACTTTATTGCCATCTGAGGACTGCAAGGTGCTCTGGTTTTCCTGCTGCTATAACTTGTTTTGGATTAAGGACAACTATTTCTTTTTCAGACTTGAAAATCAATGATTTTAGTCTTAAACACCAAATGTTTTTTAATTCCCTACAAAGTGTGGTTTAAAATTGAAATTCCACATTTCTTGCTTGTCACATTTTGCAATCTAAGCAGCAACAACCTTGCTACATGTTCTTAATCATATAATCCTATTAACATTACAAAATATCAACAACTTTATACTTAATTCTTACTCTACTATAAGTTTTTCTTCATGGATGCTAATTTGTATCAAAATGCTGTTTCATATAACACCCACATTGCACAGGGACACCCAGTTAACATTCCAAAAGAACCCAAACAACACAAATATTGGCATGACATAGAACTTCTGTCTAAAATCTATATAGAAATTCTATCTTGTGGTTATACGGTATCAATATTGAAATTCCATATGTACATAAATATAGTAATTGCCATCTTTGAGGCAAAAGATGCGATTTTGAAAGTGCCAATTGCAAGTCTTGCAAATGACTTTATCTGGGTTGAAATATTGGCCAAATGTGGCCCATAAGCGAATGTCTTGTAGAAATCTGACTAATGACTACATGACTTGCAGGTTGAAGAGATATTGCAAATTGAATATGGACATGAATGGAACATTCAGATCTAACATGTAGATTTGTATGGACTTTTATGGTGCATTTAATTGAGTATCAACTCAATTTCTAAAGAAGAATGGGTCATATTTTATGCCACATTACAATAACAATTAAATATGACCATTTACACAGTCAAAAATCTCTCAAAAACCAGTTGGTCTAATTATTGCCTATTTTTTTTATGTTCTCTTTAGATCAGTCTTCAATATCAGATGTCCAGGTTGCATGCAATAGTGACAGCATTCAGATCACTCTTCTTGCATCGTCCGAATTCAATGGGTTGATATATCCAAGAGGTTTACCACGCAATTCCACCTGCATGACCGAATACACAGACGCTACGGGAGAGCTGAAATACCTCATGCCACTTCATTCGTGCAACACCATGAGCACCGATGTGGTATGTCGCTATTGGAAATTTTCAATTTAATCACACAATTTAGCACAAAAAAAAATTGCTATGAGAATTACAACTAGGTTTATTTGATACTCTTATGTATAAAGGTCAAGGTAAGGTCAGGTCAAATCTTCATTAAGAATGTTAAATTTTTTCCACATACCATGCATTTTTATTCTTTAAGTCATTAAATATGCACGGAAATCTTGTATTCAGTCAACCCTAAAGATGTATTTATCAAATAGGTGTTATTAGTATATGCAGCGTGCATACAATTAGCCGGAACAGTTTCAATAAAAGTATTACACAATAGATGAGAAACGATCTAAAAATAAAAGGTTTGAACTGTTATGTACAGTTTTCACTTTAAGGATGTTAAGATGGGCTTTAAGTGCACAAAAATGTCCCTCTAGGTCTAAAATGACACATATATATGGGAAATGCACTTTTTGTGTCTAAAATGGCATACTTTTGTGGGGAAATGACATATTTATGGGGGAAAGGGTAGTTTTTATGTCTAAAATGGCATATTTATGTAGAAAAATGCAATTTTTATGTCTAAAATGGCACATTTGTTGAAAAAATGAATTTTATGTCTAAAATGGCATATTTGTCTGAGATAATGGCACATTTATGGGGGAAAAGATACTTTTTATGTCTAAAATGGCATATTTATGTGGAAAAATGCAATTTTTATGTCTAAAATGGCACATTTGTGTGAAAAAATGCAATTTTTATATCTAAAATGGCACATTTGTGTGAAAAAATGCATTTTTTGTCTAAAATGGCATATTTGTCTGAGATAATGCCACATTTATGAGGAAAAAGATACTTTTGGTGTCTAAAATGACATATTTATGTGGAAAAATGCAATTTTTATGTCTAAAATTGCACATTTTTGTGAGAAAATGCATTTTTATGTCTAAAATGGCATATTTGTGTGAGATAATGGCAAATTTATGTGGGAAAATATATTTTTATGTCTAAAATGGCACGTTGGTGTGCAAAAATGCAATTTTTGGGTCTAAAAAGACACAACTATGTGGGAAATGCACATTTCTGTGCTAGAATACACTCTTTAAGAAAAACGACAGAAATCTGCATATTAAATAACTGCTTTATTGAGTCACAGTAATAAAATTAAGACTAACTGCCTTTGAACAACCTTACATCTCATTAACCTTTTTCAAAGTGTCAAAATAAGAACTATACGCGTACATTCCAAGTTGCTGACACAACCTTTAATTCAGACAACATTCAAATGCTATCACAATCAGTAGCGGTTCCTGAATCAATAAACAAAAAAAAAATAATGTAAATTTTATTCATAATTTGACACCCACGTGGGAGGCAACCATGATCAGGCGGATTACAAGATATAAAGAAATTGGTGTCAAGGTTTATCGGTTGCACTAAAACCTCCTTTTTTTATCCTCCACAGACCGACGGTATCGAATATTACAACACGGTTGTGGTTCAACCTCATCGACGCCTCGTTACCAACCAAGGACGGGGATATCACATCAGATGTCGGTACCAAACTAAGGATAAAACAAGTCTCTCCAACCCAATAGTGAACATCAGGTAAATAAAATACAAATAATAATGAATAATTAAATAAACATGCTTCTTGCAGTGATTTACCAGCTCTCCTATCCGATGGCTTATCTCAGGAAGTCCCCACTTCCGTTATGAAGATATACATTGGCGACGACAATCTGCAACTTCACCAAGCCGAAAATGTGAAAATTGGCGACGAATTGCGCATGGTCATCACCATAGACCCCCAAAGTGATAACGACTTATTGCTTACCGTTGAGCGTGTCTTATAAAATCGATTTTCTGTATTTTTCTAGCCATGTATGGAATGAAAGTGAGCAATTGCTTAGTCAGAGATGGACTCAGTTGGGGCGATCAGCAACTCATCAATAACTACGGGTAGGGTCATCCTGATGAAAATCTAATAGGAAAAACACTGGTTTATTGATTTTTTTTATTCTAGTTGTTCGGTTGATCGTGAATTGATGGGCGAGTTAGAGTACTCCGCCGATAAAACCATGGCGACCGTTCGGTTCCAGGCGCACAAATTTCCGTATACGTCTTCCGTCTATTACCAATGCAATGTCCAATTGTGCCTTAAACAATCACCAGACTGTGATGAAGTGGTTTGTTGATCACAAAAGGTTTGGTTAAATCTGATTAATCTATTAAATTTAAAAATCTAGCCTCCACTTTGTACGTCCGACGGCCGTAATCTTCGAAGACGGAGGTCGTCTCAAGACGATGAAGACATTGCCCAAGACGGCAAGCAACGACAACAGAAAGACTTGAACGTTGCTGTGTACAGTGGTCTTCACGTCAATGATCCTCAAGACGAAGCAATCGAAGGTATAAAACGATGTCCCCCAAACGGCACTATAGAACGAGCGCAACCGCTAGTCAGCGCATCTAGCAATAGATGGCGCTGTAAGCGGTAAAAAGACCAAACACGAGCAAAAGACCCGGAAATGACGTACGAGTGGTCCAGGACCGGAAGTTACGTGACCAGGTCGACCACGCCATGTTCCGGGCAGTCTTAGCTTCGGCAGAAGAGCAGTTGGTTGCAACTGATCAAGCTCTTGCCGCGGATATGGCTTTCCTGCAAACAGCAGACGATTTGCCGTGTGGTTTGTGGATGTTGTCCACCACTAGGACCTGAGCGTCCAACTGACGGCGCCGTAGCATCGTGCACGGGGTCCGGAAGTGTTCCGACTATGCTGACCGTCAGCAATGGCGACCAGCGGTCAAATTAGGCTTGGAGTGGCGCTGCACTCCAAAACAACATGGAACCTCCACTTTATGTTTGACAGAGCACTGGCCCCTTAATAAACATATTAAAACTCAGTTCTCTGTCTTTGTGTCGTTTCTGGGGAATATTAAAGTGAATGTTGTGTCCGGCGGCCACGTGGTCTCCCCTGACCACGCGCCGACCGTTCCAAAACAATCACAACAAAAACTAACCTGGAAATAGTTACCCGAATTTTTGTATTTTGGTAATTTCAGACATTGAAACGGCAGCTGCAACTTCAGACGATGACAATGCCTTTTGCATATCGGCCAAATTATTTGCCATCATCATTGCCATTATCGGCATAATCCTCATGCTGGCAGTTATCTTATTAGTCGTTTGCCTCATCCAGCGAAGACGAAGGCGCAAAGATCTAAGCACAACAGCAGGCAGTTCCATATACTCGGGTCCTTACACTAATCAGGCATATAGTAACTCGTAGAACATCATTGCTGTGCTTGGTGGACCCAAATCTTCTCGGCAAAGTTCTTGTTTTATTCAACACTTTGCCACTCAGTAGCTTTCACTTCTGTGATTCTTCCACTATTTTTTTTCTATACGGACTATCTACTACTTAGTCATTGTGCCAACAACTTCAAACCTTCATTGGGCAGTTGTGTTGCTCAAACAAGAAAAGAAAAACCAAAACTGCACATTGGAGTGTAAAAAAATGGAAATAATCAGTGCCAGGTGCATTGATAAAATTAAAAGCATAATTTCTTTAAAAACTGCTATGCTAATTACATTATTCAGCTTTTTGCACAAAACCTCTAATTAACAATTTCTTTTCTCACTTTAATAGTGCCAAATTTTGTAGTGCACAATTCATCATCCTTATCATTTTATTTTTTTTAATCATAGTTAAGTATAATTCCCATAATTTACATGTGTTTTTATGAAAGGTGATGGTTGCTTTGGTGGTTATTTATGTACAATGAAAGAATCTCCTAATTTTCTTTTTGTTTGAAAAGAAAATGGAAAATTGTATATATTATTACTATTGTTTTAACCTTTTTTAATTTTTCATACTGAGCAAAAGTTATCCGAAAACAAGTTTCAACTACTAGTCATGTGAATTCTGTCGAAATTAACTTATTTTTTAAACATCTCGAAACTCAGTACAGGATCGACATTGACATAATGTCATGGACGAAGCCAACAGCCAACGATGGCAGCTACCCGGTGGAGGATCTAACTCGTCTGATAAATATTTATGGATAACTAACTATTTTTATTCTTTCTTTGATCAACTTGGAAAATTTAACTGCCAATCAATCCAATAACAACGTGTTAATAAAGAAATAAAAATGTGGTTTTGTATAATTCAAGAAATATTTCATTTATTTAGCCTCTAACTGTGCTACCCCAAACGGATATAGATTTTACACCGAATTTCTATGTAAAATCTATATCTACCCTAGCTAGATTCTATATTGATTTATTGGGTTTTTTCTAGAATGTACGAGAAATCAATATCGCTTCTATGTAGATACAATATAGATGTTCCTGTAGATTCGACACAGAATCTTTGCAAAATCAATATAGAAATTAAAGTTAAATCTAGCACTATGCAATATTGATATTGATCTAAACTTGGTATAAATACCGTGATAAATTGATACAGAAGTTGTTCAGATTCTTTGTCTCTGAGATATAGATTTCTATGTAGATTCTATCAAGAATCCATGACACTTAGATATTGCAATAATATCGCAGCAATATCAGTGCGAGCTGCGAGCGATATTGCAGCAATATCGAAACATAGATGTTCTATGTCGCCTCGACATCGCATCGGACTTAAGCTTCGCTGCATTACTATTAAAATCCAATGTTGTAGTTTGGCAAGTGTTATGGTGACCCTGAACTATTCAATTAGGGGGTTGCTATGACAACTAAGCAACCAGGGATTGAAAAAGAAATATGCCTTAGTTCATTGTTAGAAATGAAACCTTTCAAAATCTATCATTAAAATTGGAACAGGAAATGCCATTTCCTGTGAGGATGAATCCTCAGTCTGAACCAAACCTTGAACCTAGAAACATCACCAAATTCTCTGTCTGTAAACACCTTGAAAAAACAGGATTAGTAGCCAGGCTTGTGATATTTATTCATTTGGACTTCAGCTCAAGTTTACCCTTTCTCACAAAAGTGACAGTTTACCCATTTCTCACAAAGGTGATAGTTTTAACCTTTTCTCAAAAAGGAGGTTTGAGTGCCTTTATCCACAAAAGGTTATACCTTTGTCAGCAAGACAAAGAAGCCCTGATCAACTGATCAGGTAGAGCTTGAGATTGCCTTTGGGTCTAGCGGTCAACCCAGCAGACGACCGAAAGCTAAACCAGAAGACTGCAAGGACGAGATCGAGTACGCCATTGAGTGGATGCCATTTTCCTGGACCAAGTAGCTGGTCATCGAACTGGAAGGAGATCTAAACCTCGGCTGTGCAAGTAAAGAAGACATAAGTGAACCCTGCATTTAGCAGTTGTTTGTAATAGAAATTTGGGGTTACAACACTGCTGGTACTAATTACAAGCTGCACAGTTCATTCGCAAAGAGCATCCTCATCTGGAACGTCGTAACGACCAGATTGAATTTCCCGGTCGCATTTATGAACGGAATCGTTCCATTCGGCAATTGATAGTTCCAAAGGAGTTTTTGTTTGATCTTGTAGTAATGATGTAATCCTACAATTCGACTGGCAGCATCAGGGAAATTGTGTTTCGTGGTAGCCCAACAAGCGAAAGCACTCAAAACCTTAATGTCAATTGAATATTTGGTATTCGGATGCTATTGTTTGAAGTTTAGATTGAAATCGTCGCTCAGTTGTTTGTCGTGAAACATCTGAGTGATCCTAAACACGGAATTGGCTTAATCTGTTCAAATTGTTTGCTGTATTTTGTGCGTTTAAATAAATAATTTCCTTAATGCAATTGTAAACTATCAAAGTTTGGACCTTCGAAATAAACAAAATGGCGGACCAGCAGGTCCCCATACACGCGCACACCAAG
>JAQIXU010001946.1:0-14324 GCA_034701245.1 Strigamia transsilvanica | reverse complement strand
CCCATTGATATGAAAATTTGTGAAATGCAGCTGCTCATATATTGTCTATTGATTTATTTATTTCATAAACCGGAAGGTGCCCAATGGAAACTAAGGGTTGGCTCTTTTAGCCCATGGAATGGACTCATTTGGTAGTTTGTTTGGCTGTTTGACTTATTAGTCATTGAGTACATTGGAAGTACAACTGAGCAATCAGTAGTTTTGTTAGGGCTAACAAGTTGTTAACTTATGTGACACGATTGATAATGATAGATGAGTTGGTTGAGTCCAGTGTCTAGTGCACATGCGAGTTGACTCGATTTGCTCATGCCACAGTTCCAGATATATCAAACACACAATTTGACTTTATTTACCCGATTGGAAAGTTTGAACCAAACGGTGCAGTTAATTATTCAGCTAAATGTGATGTGAAATTTAAAATAAAAATTTAAACACATGAAATATAATGTGATTGGACTTCTATCTTATTTCAAAATGTCATTTTTACGTGTTATTATTGGAAAAGGTACTTTGTGAATGAAATATTTACTGCTTTATTTTACTTGACATGGTATAAGAATATTTATGAAATGTTTTGAAGGTTTAGGGTTTAAAAAAAGAAAGGAAAAACTAGTAACTTGAAGTATGAATACCCGAAACTGAATCTCCTGGTTTTGCTTTCGTTCGATTTTTATTTTTTTATTTTATTTTTTTTATGCATTGCACCTGACAAGATTGGTTCAAGAAAATTGGAAATCCACACTATAGGTTTTATTTTTTTTTTGGTTTCAACTCAATGTATTGTATTTTTTCTAGTATAAGTTAGTACATGGAAGTTTTGTTATTGTTGTTGTTGGTTTTTTTTGGGTTTTTTTCTTCAAAAAAAGGTAAATAAATTAGATGGTCGGTTATTTCGAGATTGAATGGAGATTTAAAGTCGTTCCATGCAACTGTGTAATCATTACACTATAACGGTTATGAGACTAATAACACTGAATGCCACCAATGCAGTGGCGTCAGGTTTGATATTTCAGCAAAATAATTACACGTTATATTAAAGGAGGGGTATGGTTAAAGATGGGGGTAGGAAAAAAAATTCGATTTTATATCGTACATTGGAATTTTCTTCACGTTTTTCATTATTTCCAAGTTTATGCTTTCATTTATCGTATAAAGGTATTTATATTTCGGCTTTTTAATGATGAAAAAGGATTTGGAAATGATAAAATGATAAATGAAGTTGAAATGAATTTCGCACAATAAAACGGGATCGAAATCTGGCGTAAAGGTATTAATAATGGGACTGTGCATTAAATACACAATCCTGGGAAATAAAATGGTATTATTAAAAATGGTTGATTCACCCCGTGTAATAACTAATTATAGTGGTTAGAAATAATTATAGTTCGTTACGAAATAATAGTTGCTGGTATTATGAAATATCGTCTAATTGTGGGCTTTTGAATTGAAATTATAATTTCTTTTTAAAAAGTTTGGAATTGTGCAACGAAATGAATTCAGCAGACGTAAATTGAAATGAAACAATTAAGTGTTAAAATGTGCGCAGGTATATTATGTTTATGTTTGATTTCGGGATGTTTTTCGGTAATTTATGCCGAGCAGGTCAAATGGGTAATTGGAGGGAGGAATTATGTCGTCATTCGTTTGTTTTAAAATATTCAAAAGCAGCCAAGTGAAATTCAAGTAAACAACAGACACACCTTCTCATTTACCACAAAGAGGTCATTGAATTAAGTCGCACACTTACTCGAAACAACATCACATTTTGTCATCTTTCTCATCATTAAAAATCCTTCTTTCGTGTAACCACATTAATTTTTTAAACCTTTACAGGTTTTTTTTAAATTTTTTTTTACATTTATTCTTAAATTGGATAAAAGAGAAATTATAGTCTTAACTTTTCGTTACGTGATGCTTTGTAAAGAATATAATGAGTCATAATCATTAATTAAAGGAGCACAGTACACTAGACACTATTTCTTCGTGTTGTGCAAAATAATTAATGACCATGCATGCAGAAAGGATTTTTTTTAATAAAGGAGGAGGAGGAGGGCCTAATTAGGGCGAAAAGGATAACACCTAAGCTTGATTGATAATTTTTTTATTTTTGTGATGAATATTACACTGAAGGAGATAGTGATCAGACAGCAATTTTTTCTCGTCCCCTCCATCCCTACTCTACTCAATTTAATTTCGGTCGGTGACAGGGAAATTGAATGCCTAAAAGGCCAGGTGGAGCCAAGGCACCTGTCCCTCGAGATGATAAGCTCATCATCGACTCAAGTACTGCACTCGCACTTAGACAGTCTGAGCTGTAAATGAAATTTCAACATGTGACCAAGACCACCGCTGCAATGGAAACGGCGGGAAACAAATTTAATAAGCGCACCCATCTAGAAACTATTGCCCATACCATTTCGCATTGCAATGGCTGACTGCTTGACAGTGAAGCCGCCAATTACACTCGCCCTACACGCAGCAGGGATGTCATTTGACTTGTGACCTCATCCTAAGAGTGTTTTTCTGGGGTGTGGGCTGGGGCTGGAATTAGTTGTGGGAGTTACCATTCCCTTTTCATCGTGCTATCTTGATTTCTTCACTTAGAATCTCTGCTTTTTGGCGGGCACTGGTGTGGTGTGGTGTCGGTCGTGTAATTCTTTTATATTTTTTATACGGTTTTTTTCTTTTTTTTTATCTGGTTGTAGGAATAATGGAGACGTGTTGTTTTCAAGATTAGGTGGCCATTAAAATCTGAGGTTTAATGTCTTTTGATGGTGTTCTGAGTGTGTTTATACTTCCACTACACTTCCTTATTGTTTTTTTTTAATGGCTTGGTTTTGATATTTAGAAATAATTAAGTATTTTATGATTTTTTGTGGGTAAGAATTGTGGTATTGGTGAATGTTGCTTAACAACACGCGTTTGTTAGCGCAGATATCGCAATTAAACGCTCATTAAAAATTGTTGTGATGCGCAGCAAATCTCGTGGCAATTCTCGGTTATCTCGTGGCAAATCTCGGCCTGTCTAGTTTTGGAAACATTCTGCAAACAAAAATCTCTTGTAGTGTTTGGGTGGATTTTTTTTTAAGGAATTCTTTTTATTGAACGCAGATCGATAGCCAATAGAAATTTGTGACAAGTGGTTTAACCCCAGCAATTAGGATGAACTGTAACCATGCACGAAAATCTCCTGATTTTTATTTACAAAAGAAACGTGGGGAGAGTTTCCTGCGATGCAATTGTTCTAAAAATCTGCAAAACTAGCAGCGTTTCAAATCGATTTGAGGTCTGATACTATTAGAGCAGACTCTCTTTATTTTTGTTCAATCGATTACGTACCTTTAGTGGTGTAAATGACAGGTCTAAATTAAAGTGCACAACAATACAAAATCCTTTCAGATCGAATTTTCTTTCCCCTTCACTTGAACTTTTATCAATAGCCGCTGCAATTAAACCATTAGTTACTTTGTACCGGAATTGATGAGGCGAAACTGAAACTGAATGGAAGAATAATGTGAAATATTAATGATGATTGGGCTTAAAAGCAAAGAATAGCATCATAATGTGGGTCTGCGTGTTGGATCTTTCTTGTCATCTTGGCTGGGAGAAATGAAAACAGACTAAACAAAGCCATTACACACTCCGACATGTATTGATTCTTCCACGCTTGTCTTTGCGTTTTGCTTGTTGGTTTTGCGGAGGAAATTAAGTTGGCAAAAATATTATAAAGATATTTAGGTTGAAGACACGCGATTCATTTGTTGTTTGATTAAATTTAAAATTTGGTCAGCGCAAATTGGCATGCAAAATTCATTATTGTTTTATTGTAAATGACATTTTTGAGCGGGGAGCTGAATTAAATATTGTAAGGAATTAAAATTTCCGCTCTGATCAGTTTTGAAGCTGTTGGAATTCAGTTGGTTTAAATATAAAAGTATGAGAATAGAAGATCAATAGGGGTTTCTAAAGCTGTCTGTTCCCATTAAGCCTTTAATGCATTTGCAAAACATGTAGAAGTTAATCTGTCAGTTATGCGCATATATACCGGCGTGGATTTTAAGCTTGTAAACTAATTAACTGGGCAAGATGATAAGGGAATTTTCTGCAACCACTTTCATTTTTGTTTATATTTTGCGGTATAAATCACACAAGTTGTAAAGTTGAAGCCGCAATATACATTTAGAGTGAGAATAGTTTCATTTTATGTTTTAGTTTTTCAAAGAAAGGAAGAAAAAAAATGAAATAAAATAAAATTTCCTTTTGGTTTTATAAGTTATTTCGGTTGGAAATGGAGCGAAATCCGCAATTTATTGTGGAATGGTGTCGTATTGAAAATTGGAAAGTTGATAAAAGGGCTCAATCGTTTTGCCATTTTGATTGATATTGCCAGGCTTTGCTTATCAAATAAGAATTTGCCCATTAATTCAGAAACGATGATAGTGGCTTAGTTTGTATACAATGAGTGTTTAATATTTATTGGTCAGCCCACCTGCTGTGATAAAGTGGAAGAGCATTAAAATGCGTATGGCACACAACATTGTGGTAGAGAGAGATGTTGCAATGAAGCAAGAGTTGCGTGTGTAAATCCTGAATAAATACTGGGTGGAAATTTGCACATAGGATTGGCGAGCAAGTTTTGAAATTGGATCCATATTTCATATTGAGAACTTTGGCACGTGTGCATGTCAATATTAAGAGCAAGAAAGTTGTCTAATGATAACCATCAAGACTACGACCAAGATATAATGGATCTTGAAGGTCAGATGTCTTATTTTTAGAGGTAAGATGAAACAGCGTGAAGAAATGGCGCAACAAACTCTCCCTTTTATGAAATCTGCACAAATGTTTGCGTGTAAATTTTTTTTGTGCCATAAAAATCGATGGGGACCACATTCACATGAAATCTGATCGATTAGGTGTTTACGTCTTGATTTAAATGTTGCTTGAAACCTTTTCAAATCAAAAAATATCAAATACCTAAACTATAATAGGGCTTTTGAATTTCCCAGCAATTAATGATTTATTTTCAAGTTTGTTTTCCAACTCTGAAATGTCTAGATTTGCTTCTGATCTAGTTTATTTATCTAGGAAAAAGCAATTTGTTTGATGAAGACGTGCATGTGCGAATACCAGCTTGAATACATATATAATTTAGTAACGTCGTTCCAATACAAGCCTTTCACGATTTTAATATTGAACTGGATACAAATGACTAGTCTGAAAAATGAAATATAAAAATTGAATGCATCAAAATGCTATGAACACACACACCCACACATATTTTGACTCGGGTGTCGTTTACGGTGCAATAATCTTTTAAACCCTAGTTTTACATGGTTCTTAAAGTAGCTGTTGATGGAATAACCACCCTCCAATGGTTTTTTTCTCTCTCTATTTTATAGGAGAAATGGAGGGTCAGTTTTATCTTTTAACAGACCACTTCCCTTGCTTGAGCACGAAATTCACCAGAATATCTCAAAGGAATAAATGGTGGGTTTCTAGATTCTGCAAACTCAGCGTTGCCTTGCCTCGCCTCGCGTATGGGACGCACGATTGGAAATGTTCACTCAGCCTGCGTTTCTGTGGATTGGTCTTTTGTCGCCTCTATTATTTCCATGTGTATAAGTCAACAACAGCCGCTGTGAGATCATTGAGATGAGTAAACATTGCACGCTCAAATACGTTTACCAAACTTTTCTCTTGACTTGACCATCAAAAAGCCTTGGTCAATAGCATGAAGGGGTAGTTAACGTTGATTGAATTTTTTGTTTGCTTTATTCAATTTTTGATAACTTGCTTTTTTCTATTTATTTGTTATGTTGGTAATAGCTGGGCGTCTAATTACTGAATTCCCAATGTCTCAACGTTGTTCTTGGATTAACTAATTCTTATTTTCTTTAAAATTCCAGAGTAGTTCAATATTGAAAAGAGGAAAGGTAAATTAAACAAGTTGAAATGCAGTTAGGTGTATACGTGGGCTGGGTTTAAATGTCATTTTAAGTTAGAGTACAATATCTTGGCATAATGAAGGAGAAAAGTAGATTTGGTTGACGTTGCATTTCATGCTTGTTATCATATTAGAAAGTAGAGAGTTTAGAAAAATAAAAAAAAAAAGATATACATAGTTGAGTAAGACAACATTACTAAAATGACAGATACTCTATGTGATTGCAACTTAAATGCTTACTAATTTATTTCACTTAACAATTTTTGAAAACTAGACATGTCAGAAGTAATTGAATCAGTTTCTCTCGTGCACTGACTGTTTCTCCGAGGATAAAGATGTGACAAACATTATTAGAAATATGAAAGACTTGTGTAATTTTTTTGTTGTTGAAATTTTCTAAGAGATTCTGTAGGTGCATCAGCTTTAATTCTATACCATACACGTTTAATAAAGAGTGAATTAATATATCACGGGTGTTTATGTTGTCAAGTTAAAGTGGTTTTTCATTAATTTTTAATATTTCAAGATGCTGATGTTTATATGTGGGTGATTCAGGTGTTGTTCTGGGATAGATGGGTGTACTTATACGCGTATCCACTCGTTTAAACTGGTCAGTGTTTTTTAATGCTGAATTTCACATGAGGTGCGTTCAATTTGTAAAAGGAGAAGTCGATTGTTCTTTTCTTTCATTCAACGCACTAATTTGTCAACCAGTGCGCATTGGTAACTTTGGAAAATTTCCAAAATAGCCGCCAATCTAACTGGAGAAAAGGAAACAAATGCGCATGCGCAATGCAAAGTCACTTCTAAAAGGAAGATAAGGAGGTCAATTGGGCGCCGTATGCATAAGTAACGAAATTTCCGTCTTCTGTAAGGCGTTTAGGGAGAGTAAGTCACTTATTCTCCAAAAATGGAAATACATTTTATGGGTGGAAATATGAATTTTATCCATTGATATTTGTTTGGAAGAGAATGAATGCATTCTGGTTCTGGAACCAAACAGAAGGGCTCTTGTTTGCTGGACAAAGTGCACCAACATTGTGCTACCAGAGACTTCATCCAATCCAAACCACAGACAAGCAATCTTCCTCGACCACATCATCCAGCTTGATTCTCCAATAAGAGAATATAAACAAGTTAGAGATAAACAACCTCGAGTAAATGTATTATTTTGATTAACAAATTGAAATGAATCCAGATCGAGGCTATTTTCCTTTTCAAATATATTGAAATTTTCCCTTAGAATGGATACTGTTAATAGAACGCCCCACTGTGTAGTTGAATTCATAATAACCCACAAAAGATATTATCGTTTTTTATTTTTTTTTATCGTAATAACATACTGCATCATTAATCTTCATGCATACAACCTGGTGTTACTGCTGACACACTTCACCCCCATATTATATTACCCATATTTTTTCAAACTCGTATTATATAAGTTTGTTCTAATAGCACTTTATTGTATTTAATGAAGAAAAAAAAACAAGTGAAAAACTATCATCATCAATCAATAATAACTTTTGTGTTTCGCAATTTTGAGGTAAACAAACAATAAATTATTAAAGCTGCTTCTACATAGATCAATAAAGAAGTTATGTGTACGGCGACAACAGATAGTTACTAAGGTCAGTAATTGTATGTTCAAATAGTGTTTGAGTTTTAAAACATGTTTGTGTTGTTGTGTACACGAATGTTTAGCCATTTTGAAGTGTCAACAGGTTAGTAGTCATTAGTGATTTTGGTCTTTAAGAATGGGCGGAAATACGATATGCCGTATGTTTTAAATAAGTTATTAGTGACTGAACTGTTTACAGTCGACGCGACAAACGCTCATTGGTTGAATTTATCACTTAGCGGATAAATATAAATAATTCACCATGTGATTGTCGTAGCTAGAAGTAAATTAAATCTAGTCAAATACACATCTTCTCCATTCTCCACTCGACGAGCAGATTTCGCCGCCTAATTATAAATTTAAAATTAAAATATTAACTGTAAATTAAACTATAAAACCTGTATCGGTATCACTCTGTTAGTAGTCGGGAGGCCAATAACCAATGGTCGGTGTAGCTGAGAGTCATTATCACCTTATTTTAGATGAGATTTAACCTAGAGCAGGTTCTCGTAAAACCAAGTGTTGACAGTTAGTTTAAAGCTGATGATGATAATGCCCAGGATCATCATCATCGCTTTCTAGTTTAGTTTTTAATAGAGGCCTAATAATTCTATTTTTATTTCAAATCGTTTACTTCCGAGTAGGTTAATATCGATTTAGTAATTAGTTTTTTTTATTTTTATTTGTGGTGGTAAATTAACGTAAAATTGAGTGTTTTTAAAACAAAAAATAAAATTAGTTTTTTTTGTGTTTTGTTACTTAATTTGACAAGTTTCTTGATAACCTAAGCCAGATCAATTGGAATTGCAGTAATATTTTGTTTATAAAAGACAGGTGTAATTATCGTGTGGATTTAACGAGCTTTGCTGCTGACCACATCATAAAAGATAGTATCATCATCATCTACACACTTGCAATTTTCATCCAATTGTGAGACTGAAATAGTCACACCTGCTTGTGGATTCCAAATTAAATTTAAGCAAAAGAACAGAAAGGAGGGAGAAAAAAAAGGAGAAAAATAAATAAAACTAGGTTGTTATATAATTTAACAAATTTTGATGGAGTTTTGGCTCTCGATTGTCGAGTTGATATTGATCGTTATGTCATTTGCAACGATTGACAACATCAGCTTATTTCTTAGAAGCAGTCAGGTTGCCTTAGCAACGAGAAAATGCAGGTTAAAGTGGATTAGGAAAAACAAGAGAAGCTTGTTCTGTTAGTCTTTCTTTAAAATTTTTTATTTTTAAATATTATGGGTGTAAAAAAAAAATAAAAAATATGAAACCTTGAAGGGGGTATTAAAAATTGGGAATTGTTTAGACACGTTTGCTCTGCAAAAAGCTTTTAGTACTTTTATTTTTATTTTTATGGTTTCCATAGAATGTTAATGGATATTTGTTTATCAAGAAATTTTTTAAAAAAGTTGATTTCCTTTGAGAAAACAACCAAACACTTGAGATTTAAATCAATTTAAGTATAAATAAGTAAATTTTTATTGATTGATATTTGCATTTTGTTATTGACTCATTTATGAAAATATTTTGATTTTCGAGAAAATCCATTGATTTTCCATAATATATTTAATATTTAATGGTGTTTTTATTGGAAACATTTGTGTAGTTGATGTGTTTAGATTGTTGTTTATCTTTTTGATGGTTGAATGGCGATGTGCATTGGCTTAACATGTCCTGGCAGGGAGCCCATTTACACTGTGTGGCCTCCTTTCAAGCTACATCTATCACTATAGACTAGAAAGCGAGTCTCATTTCTCATATAAAGTCGAAAAGGTCGCCAAGCATAACTTTTAAACGTGCGGCCATCTCTATTTCCGTGAGAGCTCACACGACTGAGGTAATTCTAGTAAATTGTAGCAGTTCCATGTTGGCAATGGCCAAAGATTCGGAGTGTGAAAATTTAGAGTGATGACGGTTTACAATCTTCTATTATTTTTTTCTCCCTATTTTTTCGGCGGGTTTCTACAATTATGGTGAAATTATTTTATTTATTATCCTTGATAATCTAATAAAATCGCTTTTGATGCATTTAATTGAGTGTAAGTGGCGCTATAGTGACCGGTAAATACACAAGTGTCAAATTTACTGTTATTTTAATCTAATCATTCAAATTCATTTGGTCATTGATTAGACATCAATTTGGATAATTGCTAATACGTGAATAATACATCATTTCCGATAATGATTAAATTATTGTTATGTTCTTGTGAGTAGTTTACTTTATTGGCATATACCATGAGTATTTATCAATAGCTTCAGAACAAAATTGTATGGCTTTAATAGCGAGTGCTACACACGGGCTTATCTTTTTTTGTTTTTGCTTTGCTGATAAAAAAGTTAACTTTTTTTCCTCTTCAGTTTATGAATTTTTAAAACCATGATTGAAAGTTTTTGGTAAATCGGAGCATTTATAACGGATGAATTTTTTTAAAAAAAATTTAATTGAGAAGTTTCATCTGTAACGAGGAGCGAAATTAAAAGATGTGATTTAAATAATGTAGGAGAGGGATAACCTAATTTTGTATAAATTTGACATTAAAAAAAAGGTTCTTGCAGATCAGTTCTTTTAATGACACTTTACGAGGCAATTATTTTTCCAATCCATTACTTTTCTATAGTCCTTAATTTGAAGGCCAACATTTCAAGTCGATCAAGAAGTTTTTTTCTTCTATTTTTCTTTTTTTTTTTTATATATTTTTTATGTTATTCACTACTTATTCAGGTGAACTGTATTCATTGATCGAATGTTATGACGTGTGGCAGTAGATACTAACATTTACATAGCTACAAAATGAATATCACTGGAGACATAATGTAATCAAATACTAAGTTTGTTTTCATTTTAATTATGCAAATAATTTTTTTTTGGTCAGGTTTAAAAAGAAAAAGTCCATCAAAAATGAGTAATGATTGCAGATAAAGAATAGCAATTTTTCATTTGCTGAAAAGAACAGTTGAGAGAAAAAGAAAAAGAAATTTGAAGGAAGTAATTATTCTGAATGGAACATTTTGGGAAGAAAAATGCAAATCTGCTTATTTCGAGTGATTTAAATTTTTTTTTAAATAAAAGGAAGGACAAAAAAATGAAAAAGGTTGAAGATAAATTTTAAGTTGAGGAATTTCTTTGTTTTAAGAAGTGCAGTAAATATTGAGTAATAATTTTAGCTAGGGTAGAAACATATTAGCTGCTGTTAGTTCCATAAATTGTCCAAAGGCTTTAGTGTGTGCATGTATGTGTCTCCATACATAACCTGTAAATTTATTGCCTCCAGGGACATACCTTGACTCATAAAAGGTTATTATATTATATTTACCTTCTCCTCCTACAATTTTTAATGCTTTTTTATTGATTTTTTTTTACTCAATGATAACATAATAACGCAAACATTGAATATTTTACAAGAAAATAAAGAGGAAATAAAATATCCAGCCTCGTAATTTTTGTTTTTATTTGATACTAATAGTTTATTAATAATTAATTACCTCTTAAACCAAAACAAAAATTCACTTATGATTGAATTTATAAACTTCAAAGATTTTCATCGACGTTACGCTTTTTTGTCAATTTTAAAATAAATTTAGAATACACGTTGCGCAGCTTAAAATGCAGGAACAGGTTGTAGTATTGCGAAAACTTTATACAGGGCTGTTCAGTTTATCGATTACCGTGCAAAGAGCATTTGCAATTCAAATATGAATCTTTTTTTCGTTCTATTTTCTTCTTTTTTATCTTTCGCTTTTGCACCTTCCTTATTGTTACATTGTTTTTCTTGCCGGGAGGATGAGGCGAGATATAGGAGAGAAGTAAACAATTGAAAAATGTTGCTGGACTAAGTTGGAATATGTTAAATTGACTATTTTCTTTACTTTGTGTGGGACAGAATTAAGGTTTATTCAATTGACAGATGGCCAGTTGCCAGTCTGGGCGAAGCAGAGAAGCTAGCCTCAGCAAAGAGTTGATAAGTGGCGGGAAACGGTTGGTAAGGCCACCTGTGCCAACTGATGACTTGGTGGTAGGGGAAATTTATTAGATTGCACGCAGACATTCTCTTTGAGGCATACGAAGCTGGGTTAGAACACCTCCACTTTTATTCTCTTTGAAGTTTGTTTCGATTTCTCTAAATTAGTTTCAGGGTGATTCTAATTTAACAATTTATCATTTTGAGGGGCTTTGCGTTCCAGAGAGTGTACGATGGAATTTTTGGTTTCTAATCTGATTTAAATTTACATTTAAGAAGAAAAAAAATCAATTTATTGCTGCTACTACTATTGTTAAGTAGGATTTTTTTTTTTAAATCATAATAATATTTATTTATTAGTATTACTTTTTTGTAACCGAGTTTTCAGGCTTTAATTTAAGCCTTTGTGATCGAAAATTCTGTAATCGAATTAAAAATTGTCGGATATTTGTTAGGAAATTCTACTCGGTATAAATATTAGCATTTTTCAACAGATCAGGCCAATGGACAGCTTAATTTGAATTAGAGTCGGATTAGCTCTACATTTAGAACGAATTTTTTTCACATTTTTGCTCTTTGATTACCTTGTATATATTAATGACCCTAAGTGGCCAATTTTAATCAGTTTAATAAAGTTTTCTACCGTTAACAAGTGTGTTGTTGGGCTACGACAGGGGACGGAAGATATTAGTACTCAAATGACTATGCGATTCAAATCGAAACAAAATCCCAATTTGTGATTGCAATGTACATTGGTGATTATTGTGATTGAAAAGGACATATCTTCGTCGACTGGAGAAGCGAGAATTGCAGCTGTGACTGCTAAGAACTCTCAGCCCGTGATGTATTGGAATCCTTGATATCATTGTGGCTATTGTACATGACAGGCAATAAGGATATCTCGTTCCATTCCTAGTCTAGACTCTTGTCTTTTTCACTTATATTAATAAAACTCCGGAAAGTTTTTACGAATCCTGGGTTTATTTTCTTGATTAAAACTGATGAGAAAAATGGGTAATGGAATTGTATTGTTGACACTTAGCATGGCTAATTTTTGGGACGACTTTCTTGAAGGCCCAGCTTTGCATTGAGAATTGGGTAAAATTACAGAAAACCCTGTTGGGAGGCGTGTGGCAGATGTTCTTGCTTTAGAAACGGTACCTTAGTCAGACAAGGATGAGGAACAACTGAGATTCGCAGCCGATTCCCTGATGATCGACTATTATTATGCTAGAGTCTT
The DNA here is from genome assembly GCA_034701245.1 of Strigamia transsilvanica. Classification (NCBI taxonomy): domain Eukaryota; kingdom Metazoa; phylum Arthropoda; class Chilopoda; order Geophilomorpha; family Linotaeniidae; genus Strigamia; species Strigamia transsilvanica. The sequence continues at coordinate 1,546 of JAQIXU010001946.1, read as the reverse complement.
ATTTTTCTACAGGTTGTTCACACATCTTTCAAAGTTTGTCGTCATCTCAGATATTTTTTTTCTCTAGTAAAAAAGGAAAATACGACATAGAAAAGAAAGAGAAACTGATTTTTTCCAATTTCCTTTTGACAAGATGATGACAGATTTTTCTATGCCTCCTCCCCCAATCCATCCACCCATATCCACTTTATTATTCCACGATGGTACATGTGGTTTTCTAGTTCACTGTTCAACGAGGCAGCAGTGCAGTATGGAAAGTGCAAAACCTTATTTGATGATGTAGAGACCGAGCAAACCACATGAGCATCAGTTTGTTTAGAGGCCCCCCTGCGTCTTCCTGCGTAATTCACTTGCTGTCAGATAGGCAGGATGACAAGGGCACCATCTCGGTCACTGATTCTTGTTGAGCTGAGCAAGTATTGCAGATATTTCATAACCCTATGTGAAATATTAGCGAAGTGTAATCTCACCCTGGAGAATGATCAGCATCTGAAAACGAAACGGTTAAAAGGATTAATGGACTAAACAGCGTCTTTTGGTCGCGCTTGGCAACTCTCGTTCATTCGATGTAAGTGCAAGTAGTGGCAAGCCTTTTCTCAACTCAACTTGTTTGTTAATGGGAGAGAATAAACGTCAGAAAAGTGTGCGTCAAGATTTAATTTATTATTGATTTAACTAGATTAACATGACAAATTGCGAGCAAATATGGAAGCTTGGGAGGTTCATATTGATTTTAGAAAAAAATCTTAATGAGGTGTATTGAATTTTCTTTATGAAAGATGATCAAGTTGAAGTTTAATTTTTGTTTTGAATTAAAGGCAATTTCAATATGCTTCTGTTCGCGGGGTATTGATTGTGCTCAATTTAGATAACGGTGGTTTTGGGCTGGGGAAGAGTTGAATTCACTAGAATATTGCCTTAGAAATACCTACTCTTACAAGAAACAGGTGGTGGAGTATTTCCAACAGTCACAAACCGATAGCCGTAATTTCATTAAAGATAAGAAAACCATTAGATGATTAGATGGTTAGATGTTAGATGGTTACGTCAGAGCAAAACTACGGTGGGAATAAATGTTACAACTATCGGTTGTATCATTTGTGCAACATCATGATGAAGATTTTGTTTATGATTGTGATGGATCGTGTGAATCTACGACCAAGCTCAACTCAACATCAGCATGCTTTTGTTTTTCAATGCACATGCGCATATCTAATTTCACATCCATCAAAAGTCTTGGAGTGTGAATCCGCCATATTTAATCATTGATCGGAGGTATTAAAGCCTGGAACATGGAACTAAAGGTAGGTTCACACTTGTGTTCACACTAGACGCAACGCAAGAAAACGGACGCAACGCAAGCTGGTTGCGTTCAAAAATTCCTGACGTCGTAAATTTGTACTTCAACTCCAAGTTGAAGTAAGACGCAACGCAAGGAATATGCTTGCATCCAACCAATCAGGAGCAACTCTACTCTTGTTGCGTCACATTTGCTTTAATGGGATTGGCCAGACGCGATATTTATTACTTTAGGTCTGTTCACACA
>JAQIXU010001945.1:0-14325 GCA_034701245.1 Strigamia transsilvanica | reverse complement strand
TGTATAATTTCGGCACAAATTAAACTAATTAAACTACTCTCTTATGAGCAATTGATCGATTTTTTAAAATTGGGACACTGGGACAAAGTCTGGTCACCCTGGGTAAAAACCGTTTTATTTTCTGTTTACGTGACAACAATCTAAAACTAACCAAACCAAACCAACTCTTCTCTCAATTTCAGAATAATGTAATTTGAGAACGTTTTCCAGTTTCAAACAAATCTGTATTGCTCATGCTCGTCTGATTCCTGCCATGTTCTCACTCAACCTCAACCTCATTCTCATCCTCATTCTGATTGTATCCATTCCACTCGGAGTTGTTTGTTCCGTCCCAATATGGAACGCGTCTTGCCCCGTCCCGTGTCACTGTTCCATCAGCCTCAACCAGAACCTGAAAAAACAACTTCAAACAGCAGACTGCTCTCATCACAACATCTCGTCCGTGCCATCCGTGCCACCGGATACGGAATCCCTTCTCCTTCGCAACAACCGCATATCGGATTTATCGGACACGATTCCAAACCTCGTTCAACTTCGACAGTTGGACGTTTCCGTCAATAAATTGGCCAATTTGGGGCGTGGTCACATATTCAAGAACCTCACTCTTCTATTCTCGCTCAATCTCTCCAAGAACAAGTTGAGCGCCATCTACAAAGATATCTTTCGCAGATTGATCAGGATGGAGTACTTCAGCGTGGCGGATAATTTCATCAGTTTCATTGAAAGTTCCGCTTTCAAGTCGATGGGCAAACTCAAGGTTTTGGATTTGTCTTCGAATCAGTTGAATGCGATCTACGTGGAGTGGTTTTCATCAATGTCTCAGTTGACTGAACTCAATGTAGCCAATAATAGGATCCATCGTGTGAGTGGCGCACTTCTGACTCCGCTCAAGAAACTGGAGAAACTTTATTTGCAAAGAAATCGCATCGGAGACATTTCCGATGACGTGTTCCTGGGATTATCCCGACTGCAAATACTCAATTTGGCGGACAATTTGTTGCACACTATTCCAGCTCAGAGTTTCCGCTTTTTGGACGGGTTGCAGGTGCTGGACTTGTCGTCCAATCAATTTGACAGGATTAAAAGTGAAGATTTGTGCGATCTCGGCGTTGAAGAGTTAAATCTCAACCAGTTGCATCGTATGATATTCGCCGATGAAAATGGCATTTGTAATTTGACAAATTTAGTCACTTTGCAGATGCACAATAATGAAAACTTGATGTTCATGCATCCCAAAAGTATCAACAATGTGCCAAAACTAAAAGATATATATTTGCACAACAATAATTTACAGGTAAAACTTTTGTAATCGACAATTCTTTTTGGTGTTTTTTAAGTGTGCTCACCATTGAGATTCAGTGATATCAGCATTGGCCTGGTCTCCTGTGGGTAGAATGATTAAAACTTGGGGTTGACCATGTTAATATATTATGACCACATTGGCAAAAGTCAAAAGACCATGCGTGTAAATGCTCACGTTACCGAATCGTAATTGTTTTTCGTTGTTCTGAACCCTGATGAGCAAACTCGACCAATATTACCAATCAATAGAAATGTTATATCTTAATGTTATAAGCTTACGTCCTAGAATGCAGACATTTTGATAAGAAAACCATTCAAGAAACGGTTTAAATACTTTAAATTTTAGCCAAAAATTAAATTCCGCATTCCAAGTATTTTTATTAAGAAAAATATTTGGCGAATGATTAAAAAAGTTTTTCCACAGCATCGACAAGATTGTTAGATTGCTGTCCCATGTTTCCAATAATAACGATCCATATACCGATAACTAAAAACTTTCGTCAATTTTGTAAACAAACTTCTTCGTTTCAATAGAAAACCACCATTCCCTAAGGAATATCCCGCCAAATAAAAGTAAAAAAAAAAAAGCCGCTTCATTTATTTTCCAATTAGAGACTATTTTATATCAGACCGGTATTTTTTCTCCCAATGTGTTAGTTAGTTACGGACCGTTATCATACGCAATTGCGGTGACATTTTGATGGAACTAGGACTAGGTAACATTTATGTAAAACGAACCCAATTTTTATGCAGTTCATTCATGGTCTGACACCAAAGTACCAAACTTAGTTTAACATTGCTGTACAATAATCTTTGCGTTTCAACGGTGAAGTGGCTAACCGGCAGCTTTCAGAAGTGCTGCTCTGCATAATTCACTTACAGCATTTTCCGTTAACGTATCTTTAGCAAAAATTATGACCGATTTGCATATGCTCTCTTGAACTGTCATTCAAATCTCAGCTTTGCACAAGCATGCTCAGTACTAACAATAACTCAAGTCATTTATTTGACTTATTTTTAAAAACATTAAGAGTATTCAAATTAGTAAGGATAAATCCGCTTAAATGTTTTAAGTTGATAACCACAGGTTATGACGTTTTTACATCATATTTTACTTAAGTTAGTCCATTTATTGGGCTAAACTTGAAGCAAGTGGTTGTGACACTTATTTTCTTTAACCAATTTGAACGCACCTAATTAAGCATTTGCTTAACCAATTTGGTGAACCAAATCGAAAAAATAACCAAGGCCCAACATGTTCTCGATCATTTTTATTTCGCAAGCGTTGCGAACTAATGTGTTCTCAAACTTTAATTCCATTAAATGAAAATAAATTCTTTTTATAGGCATTTCCTCAATCCATAGCACGTTCCCTCCCAGTGGGTGTAGCTGTGTCTTTGTTTGGAAATCCCTTCCGCTGTGACTGTAATATCCGGTGGTTAAAGCAAGAACTATCTTCAAATAATTCCAAAGTGTTATTCACTGAACAATCTCACCTGAAATGTGCTCATCCACCAAAACTGACGGGAAAAGTAATTCGAGATTTAGACCTGAAAAAAATCCCTAAGGTGACTTAATAATTCCATGTCTCACTAAAGGAAAAAAAAACAAATTTAAAACGGGTTCAAACCCAATTTTCGGTTTCCCCGAAGAGCAGAAACAAATTTACATTAAAAATTAAAATCATCAAAATTTAAAATTAAAAAAATTTAAATATGTTTTTTTTTTTTTTTTTTACAATTCCCATACACGAAAACTTAAAAAACCAATTGACGGGGATTTTAACGGGGTATTAACTCTCTTTGTCACACCCATCCATAAGGATTGCGAGCCAACAGCTCTGTCGCCTCACAATGGAACCGTGGACCGGAAACTGGGTGAAAGATTCAGTTTCGATTGTCGTGGAATTGGCATTCCAGCACCGTCATTGTCGTGGATTCTACCAGGAGGCCAATGGTTGAATCGATCGTCAAACTCGATTCGATATCAATTAAAACCAGAGGGAACGTTGACGTTTCTCCACCTCAAAGAAGAAGATGCAGGTGTCTACTCGTGTGCAGCCGTTAATCCTCTCGGCCGTAGCCGGATAAGTGTCGGACTGCACGTGCTGCGTGTGGACATCAATTTGTTTCCGATCGGTGTCGCATCGACTTTCGTTGCGCTGGTATGGAATGGCACGGCTCGCAGTGCGCTGCCCAATTACACGCTCATGTACAAGGCCGAGCAGGTAAAGCAATTTTACATTTATATTTCTTTCCAATTCCGGTTTCTAATGCAGTCATTTAATGAAATTGCTCCGATTCTCGAGATTCCATTAGATTCCTGTGCTATGCCAAGCGCAATTAAAACCTACAGCAGTTTTTCAAATTTCTCATCATTAGTTTAATGAGTTAAAGTTTTTAAAGTGTCATGAGTGGATGTCAAGATATTGCAAAGAATAAGAAACCACCTCGAAGCTAAACGAAACTCAAACTCGCATTTCATCGTTTTTTCTACACACCCCTAGCAATGAGTTTTGAGTTACGGATGGAATTTCAGAGAATATTCTTGAATTGTTTAAACGATGTGAAATATGGGCTGGGCTGGGCCGACATTCGTCATGGTTGTTTGCGATTGGGATACCGTAGTAAAATAATATCATAAATACAAGCGTAATATGCGCCCATCCTTATCTCTTTCCACGCCAACGCCAACATAGAAACCTGAAGCGAAACTAACATTTACAGTTTAGCTTATCGGTGCTGTGAATGGCTACATTTTTTTAAAAACATAACTCACAACTCTAAACAATTAATCTTATCAATTTGTACGAAGCTAATGAGGCTTAAGGTTCAGAGCCCGCTAAGTATGTAAAGGGGCCCGCTAAGTGTGTTGAGTAACTCGCTAAATGTGTTGAGGGGCCCCGTTACGTATGTTGAGGCACCAATAAGCCTAGATCCGCCACTGCACACATATTTCTCGCTTTCAGCAAGCACCGTCAACATGAATAAATTATTTATTTCATTTGCAGGAAGATAAAGACAGCATCCGTTACCTGAACGTGAGTCCACTTCCGAAATCGTACACAATCCGTGACTTGCAGCCAGAGACGACTTATGAATTCTGCATCGCGTTTAAAGATCCAGAAGGTTTTTATGTTCGATTATCGTGTACATCTGTCCGCACTCAAGATGCAGAATATATGACACAAGGTATCCAAAGGACAAGTAATGTAGCAGTGGCCATTGTTCTGGGAATTATCGCGGCCATGTTGATGGTTATTTGTATGGTTACAACGGCTGCGAGAAGTTATCGCCACGGTGACTACGAAAACGCTGACAAACCGCCATTAGTCAATTCGATGTCACAAATACCGTTAGACAATCTGTACAGCCCACTCATGTCCAACATTGGTTCGTAAGTCACTGTATCTGCCATCACCGTACGAAAAAATTCAAACAAAAAATAAATTGTTGAAATTACGTCATCAAATGTGACATTTTGCGGAAATGTGTATAGTCAGTGCTGGTTATGGGTTCTTCTATAATTGCTTCTACAATGCAAATTTACATCATTTGCCTTTAGGTTTACAATTGTACATATTAAAAAATAAAACATGTTCCATAATGTAGATGTATGATAGAATAAAATTTAAACCGATGTAATGATAAGCTGTAGGAGATGACAAACTATATATCAATTATCGAGTGTATATCATTGAAACATATTCCCAATCCAAATTGCTCAAAACTAAGAATCGTAGTACAAATTAGGACGAATTAAATAGATTTCCGAGATTCGGGGCGAGCGCCATTGTAGCCATTTCAACAATAATAACAATAAATAAAAAAGTAGATTTTACAGAATTTATTTACCAAATTTTTATTTTTTTTTCAGTTTAGAATACACTTGCAACGTAAGCTTATATATTTAGGATATGAACAAATTCTTGATTTTTTTGTGCTTTTAGAAATTCAACCAGCTTCCGTTTAAAAAATAAAAAAGTCTGAGGAAAAAAACAATTAATTTACACACTCATCTTCTACAATCATTTAAAATTTATTTCTACTTCTTTTTTATATCGATGGATAGAAAAAGTCGGGAAATAACAAATCAAAATGTGCATCGGTTAAATTGATTGGTCGCCTAGTCTCTGGAAGCTGACATCGTAGACGTTGCCATCTTTGCGGCGGCCAAACTATGTACGACGCTTTGGCATTGACCATGCCAATCGCTACCTGCATTTACAGCGTAAATTTAGCATAAATGTTTACTTCCTTTTGCGCTATAAATATTTAAACCAAATAAAACCATATTTATTTTAATTTATTTTAATTTTGGCTCGAGACTAAACATCGCTTTAACCATGTAGCGTATGTAGTGCATTAAACCTGCGAGTTTTCATCTTTTAGCAGCTGCATGATTTACCCAGAATTAACGAGTCCAGTTTCAATTATGCGCAACTTGACTGACTCTAATTACAACTACACGGAACCGAACCGCTCAGTAGAGATTAGAGAACTAGGCAAAACTTACAGGTCCAAAACTGTTGCTGTCCATGCTGTGGCCATGGTGATCACCTTCAACCCAACAGTGACCTTCCGGTATACGAACAAATTTATCTTTGTAGCCCAAAGTCCTAAGAAAAAAATGTTTACAAAAGTTTTAACTTAATAAAATGTGATTTTCTATTCTAATATCAACACCAAAGTTCTTTTTAAAATGATTGCGCATGCGCAAAAGATTATAGTCGGTCGTTTGAGCAAATAAACGATGACCCCAGTTGGCCAGATTAAAAATTTAATTACAATTATAAGCGGTTTTAAGATTTAACGTTGAATAAAGTTTTTTAATAGATGCCTAGTTTTTGTTTGTGGTATTTCCACGAGTAAGAGCCGCGGCTCTTATTTCAAATCGCCGTTCTCGGCTTCAGCTACTATTCGAAAGTGGCCATTTTGCATTTAACTAAGTCGAGTTAAAATGATTTTTTTTGTTTGGCAATTCCCAAACAATCCTAAAACAATGGCAAAACAGAACTGACAGGAGACGCATAAGACGTCTAGCAGAGCGTTTGGGAATGTAGCTACTGTAAAATTCCCCCGCAATTTAGATATTGAATTCAATTGGTTTGGTCAATTTAAATATTTCTTTTAGTAGGCGCATTCATAAAGTCATTTAAACTTGTTTAAATTTTTTAAACTAGTCTAAATGTAAGATTTTACACGTTAAATTTGACATTTAGACTGGTTTAAAATACCGGTATTTAAATAAGTTTAAATGACTTTATGAATGCGCCTAGTGTTCTTGATCAATTTAAACATTTATTTTAGTGTTCTTGATCAATTTATACATTTATTTTAGTCATTTTGTTCAATCAAGATATTGAATTCAGTCGTTTTAGGTCAGTTTAGAACCACATTGTAAAGGTTACCATGTTCGGAGAGCATCCCACACTCAATGAGATCATGTACGGTATTTATTTCATGTATATTTTTTGTGCTAATGATGAAAGGGAACCTCCAACTAAATGACCGTCTTGCCGGATATACCGAATCAAATTAGGTGTTCGGTAACTCGGTATTGAGTGTTTTAAAAAAAACCGCAAAATCCCTGCTGCAAAAGTCAATTATGCAAACTCATTTGTTTGTAAAAATTGTAATTTACAACTAGCTGGTTGTAATTAACAGACCTCTAGCTATGCATCATCAAATTCTCCATTTTGCTAAACCTCTAATTAATTAAATAAATCGATTTCTGATTGTGTGAATGCACTAACTCTCCGAACAACAACACATATTTTTCTTCAGCTATACGACCTCGGGTCTTTTATCGAATTTCGTGTTTACATTACCTGCGCACAACCAGCTTACTCGATTTTTCAAAACAAAATATTTTGAGAAAAGGAGTGAAAATAATTTTTAATAAAAAAAAAAAGAAAAAAAACAATAATGAAAAATGATAAAACGAATGAATAAATTAAAAACAAGAAGCAAGTGTGGTTCAAATCAAAAACCTGCGACTGAAACGACTGACATATTTCTAGTCGTCTCAATCTCATGTACAATTGGTGCTTGCCCCTCCTTTTGTGCTCTTGCGATTGGGGTCCTGCTGTGTGCTTGGCTTCGGGCCAATAACAAATATGGCGGAAGAGGATCAGATACTGACTAAAGGTGAGGAAGAAAACTTTCTTCCATTAAAAACAAAGACGCAATCGCACAAAAGAAATGGATGTCTTTCATTAAATGAATCGCAAAACACTAGCAAACACAGATCTACTGTGCAGGAAAGAGAAGAAGAAGAATAAAAAAAATAATAAAAAAAACACAAGCGGAAGAATAAAATAAAAGAAATGAAAAGAAGCAAGCAAGAATACTTGACATCTGACAAAAAATCGATAAGGACTACATTTTCCCTTTCCAGTTAAACGGATTTGATGAATTCTTCTTTTTTTTTTTTTTTTTTTTTTTTTTTTTTTTAATACAAAATGCAGGTGAATAAAGGCGAAACTAAGACGCAAATGAGGTGTTTTCAAGAAATGAATAATTTTAAGCCTCGTAATGAATCACATTGTGATAAATGCCAGCGCGGCATCTTTAATCCAGCGTTGCCTAAACTCCCTAATCTCGTGAAGGATGCGATCGAAGAGCACAAAATGTGTTACTTCTCTATTTGTTCACCAGAGCGTTTGAGGCATTTTTGTCCAACTGATCGTAATTTAGAGAAGAATTTTGTTGAGTCACGACTTAAATGTTTTGCCCTTGTGTTCAATGGGTTTCGCATTTATTATCTCGCATATATTTATCAACTATTTTATTTAAATTACTTTACTGTATCTCCTTCTAAGCCAATAATTCGTTTGATGATTTTTTGATCCGGATCCTTCGGCGAACTGTAAAATAAAAAAAAATAAAAAATGATAATACTAAAAATGATAATTTAAATACAAATTTAATTTAATTTTTATTTTTATTTTTTTTCTTCTAAATATTGAAAATTTTTATTCAAAATGGCAGCGCCATCAAATGAAATGTTGGCAACGGTACTAAGCAATATCGTTAAATTTCTTCAATTTCCTGGCATCGCTTTAAGCTTGGCATTTGGCCACTTGTATTCGTTTCATATTTTCAAGTGGGACAATCAAAACATTAGACAAATTTAAAATGGCTTCTTGAGCTTAAAGAGGCTCCCGTTGCTATGGCAACTCATCATTAAAAAGCAGAAGCTACTAAAGCTCAAATAAAATGCCAAGCACAAACCGTAAAATTTAAATCAACCTTTTTGAAAACATAGCAGTGTCCCTCATTCTATTTGAGACAGGTGGCGCCATCCCACGTCTTATATACTTACATTTTTTGGAGGAAGATTTAGTCGGATGGTAGTAATTTAAAAGCTAATTCGGCAATACAAAATGGCATTTTTGAGATGGTCATAATGTTATCTTTGCACCTTCAGTTGCATTTTTATCAAAATCAGGGTAACCAGAGTTTGGAAATAAAAAACCAGGACACCCATTAGCAAATATAAAATTGCCCAAAAACTTAGCCATAATGCACCGAACAGCGGAACCGGAAGCAATCTCTCCTCACACTTCTTTCAAATGCCGAAACCAGAACTGCCAACGTGTTTAGGTTGAAGTGTGAATCAGTCTTGTTCTTAACAATCAAGAAATCGTTGACTTTTCAGAAAACCTTGGCTAACCGATTAAACTACTCTTATTATGAGCAATTTACAAGGTATTTACAATATGTGCAGATATAATAGAATACACATGTATTAGCACGAAATACCCAACAAATATTGTTTGATTTTTAAAAACCGGGACATTTTTGCATCCCGAGAAAGTTTTTCCGGACACTGGGACAAAGCGCCAAAACTGGGACCTCTGGTCACCCTGATCAAAATTGCATTTTTGCAATCAATAAATGATTTATGTCCAAAACTATGCATGTTTGCACGTGAAGATGCATTTGAGCACGTAAAATATATGTTTTATTTTTTTTTGTGCTTAAAAATTGAATTTTCTAAGATAAAAACGTCCAATTTTAGTGAAAATAAGCCAAAACTTTGCATTTAAAAAAGTGCACATTTGTGTTTAAAAATGCATTTTTTCTAGTTAAGACCACTCAAACGTAAAGGCACTTCATTTTTTACTCTTGCTACATTATAAATGAAATTAAGAAGATAACTGCACTTACAAAAGTGAGACCACATCTCCACGGGATATGTCAAAATTCCTAATTGACCACCGATTTAGCAAAACATAGTCGGTCGATTTAAAATCTGGATTCAGACTCGGCTGCAAGTTATTAAGACGTGTATAAATGAAAAAAAAAACATTTCTGACGAAGCAACGTTTGTACCTGCATTGAAATTCCTTCAACTTTAGCAACATAGCCAACCATATCAATAAATGTAACGAAAATTGGTATTCCAAACGCAACATTTCTAAGTATTATCTTTAGATTCTTCTGAATATTAGCAAATTTAAATAAAAATTCTGGATTTATCATGACGATGCTGCAAACAAAAACAATGAATACATTTTTATTAGTCCTAGATTGTTAAATACATACAAAAATGCCCCAATTGATTCGTTGATCGATTTGGTCTCACCGTGTATAATGTCAAATTAACATTTTCGAAATAAAGTTCCGAATAGTTATCGTATCATACTATGCCCGACATTTTATTGTTTCGGCTAGCGGGAAGAATCCGGATAATCGCTCCACTACTCCACTAGCGACATCTAGTTGAAACGTGCGAAATCATTAGCGAAATCCAAGCGGCGTATAACTTTTGAGTTAAAATAAGTCACAGCCTTGTCATTCTCACAACACAATTTTATTTTATTTTATAAATAAAATAGGCCAAAGATATGCAATATCCTGCTAAGTCAACAAGTTCTACAACAAATTATCATACATTTTATGCGGAATTTCCAGCCTGAGAAAAATTCAGGCATAATCAATGTAAAGATCTTCCACAAAAGATAAAGGAAATCTCGGTTACTAAGTGATTGAATATGTTGAGGTATCTTTTCGTATTCGAAATTAAAAATTTGACAAACAGTTGAGCCGAGAGAACTTGTAAACGATAAATAAATCAAACAACTTTAAATAATTAAAATACTTAAAATAATTTAGAAACAACAAGAAAGGAAATGTTAAATAGTGCTTATTCAATGCACACTTTCATCCGCTTCGACCGCAGAATTTCCAAAATATAAAAGATATTTTCAGCAATTTATTATCCCAATTTTTAATATTTACAAAGGCAGGCGGGCAGGCAAACGGAGTATTAAAATTGATATTTCTTTTAATTCAAAAACCCGCCAGAAAAGAAAAAAACATTAACAAAAACCAATCACACGAAAAATTCATGACCGAATTTTGTCAACCTAGTATTTGTCTCAAAAAACAAATGAGGAAAAAAATCCCACAAAGATGAAGTAAATGTAGTAACAGCAGTATAACGGTTTTGTTCTTTTTCCAAAAAATTAGTTATCAAGTAAAAATTACGTCACAGTTGTTGCATGTGGGCGGAAATAAGACGAATATCTTTTCGAATCCAAGCATGGACACGTATTTATTTCGTATCCATTGCTAAATCCTCATCGCTACTATGATCGCCGTTGTCTTGCATTCCTGATGTTCCAACAGCGGCCGGAATGTCTCGTGTGTGTATCGGTGGATTAATCGAATTTTCATTATTGTCACGTCGAATGTAGAACAAAACGTAAGCAGCTTTTGACTAAAAAACACACAAAAATAAAAAAACACACAAAAAATAGTTAAAACATAAATAAAAAACCAATAAAACAAATAAAATTACCACAACCGTATCTTCGCTAGCAGAGCTCACACTATTGTCATCGAAATTGTACCAATGATTATCATCTTTACTTTTTGCATAGGCTGTATCTGCACAAATTTTGAAGAAAAATATTAATTAAAGTATTTATAACACACTAGCATCGTTTGCTTACAATGCCCACCGCCTAGGCAACCGTAATGATTGGAAACAGCTATCAGATCGTACGCTGCAGCACCATGTTGTGCGTTAATTATATATTTTGCCATATTTAAATTCCTGAACGGAAACTCAACTAGAGCATCGATTTTATCTCTCGAGTATCTACTATACGAAAACCGCTTGAAACAAAGTATGAGAATTTTAGGTAGAGACCACAAATCGAATTTTTTCGTCGCCTGTTGGTGTTTTTTGCACGAAGGACAATACCTAAAGCAAAAACAAAAACTTGTAAACGTTTAAAAACTCATTGAAAACTCGCAAAAAAATATACCAAGAATCCTCAGCACTAAGTTTCTCAGTTGCCGTAAATAATTCAAGACACTCGCCCAATTGGATAACTTGTTTCTTGGACGGAGGTCTTGTTTTCACGCTTTCATGTTGCTCCAGCGCCTACACAAATAAACAAATGCTCGTTAAGGCCATATAAAATAAATCAAAATTCCAAAAATAACCTCAGCTAGTTTATCATCGTAAAATTTTTCCTTCGCTTTCGGATGCCACTCGATAGCCACAAAAGGCCGATCTAAAAGTTAAACAAATCAGTCTAGATTTACGAAATATTTATAGCCGTTGGTTCTTACTGCTGAATTTAATAGGCCTTCCGTCGACTTTGATTTTATCTACAATGGCATTGCCATATAAATTTACAAACTGCATTGAAAACAGATAATTTCCTTCGGGTGTAAAAGTGTCCTCTTGCATATCGCTCGATCCATAGTCGGCAGCTTTCGTCGAAACATCATCTCTAGACTCGGTTTCTTCATTGGCAACGTCACTATCATCGTAATCATCTTCACCATTTGTCATTTCAACTTCTAAAAAGATTTTTAAAAAATTTTTAATTAAATTATTTTTTTTTTTTAAATAATCCACCAACCTCCTCCGTTGACAGACACTTTGTTTTCATCGTCATTATCGTTGATCCACCAATCATCCTTTGGATCTGGGAGGTGGACGAATCGGGTCATTCGTTCCAATATCAATCGATAAAGCGAATCATATGTGGTGTCATTTCGAGGTACCGCGACGAGCAACGGCTGACCAAATAACTGCGACGAAGTCGCGTAACTAGCACAGCCAGGCCTTGTTCTAAAAAAAAAGAATTTTATCAATACAAACAACGAGAACGATCCAAAATATAACTTACTTCCGTTCCTTCAAATATACTGGCAAGATTAAAGTGTCGGGGTCTTCGTTTGTTACGGCGACCGGTGTTTCATAACTAAGACGTAAAAAATAAACAAAAATAAATACAAATCCACAATTCCAAACCTTTTGAAATAAATTAATTGCAACTTAAATTTAATTTAAACAAGATAAATAATAAACAAATTTTAAAAAATGCCATTATCAGTGATAACTAAACTAAACAGAAAGATCAATTACATAAATATATCGTCTCTATCTTGAATATTATTGAGCACATCTTCGTGTGGGATGACACGGTGTAACCGATGATTGTACACGTCAGTTACCATCATTCTGTCCGTTTCAATACTTGTATATCTACTAAGCGCTTTACACAGGTCTTCAACCGTTCCTTGCTTGGGAACGGTGAGTTTATACTACAAACAAACATCATCATTACTCACGGGATCAATTTTAACTCGACGAAATACAACCTGTATGCATTTTTTAAGCGGATCCAATGGAATAAGAAACACTTCCATTTGCCGCTCCTTCCTAATCGGCATGGGAAGTGTTAAATAACAAAATGGATCAAAAGTGACCGACACCTTTGAGCACTCGGGGCACACCAAAGTCGATTTCAGTAGTCCGTGAAATATATCTACAATTACTGAATCATTTCTCTGTCGGTAATTTTCCCACGCTTCGGACGAAACTTCTTCGTCGGGACGCCCCTCGGCATCCTTTTGTTCAATGTACGGCTTTTTCTTGATTCGGTTTAAATCTTCGTGTAATCCGTCCAAAAGAAACGCCATCAGTTCTTGAGAATCTTGCTGTTGGTACCCCGAGAACTGTGGCGCAAAACGCCCGACTTGCATCTGTCAGATGAGTGACAAAAATCAATCAAGTGCTTTTTTGAGTTTAAATAAATAGCACTACTTTAAAGTTTCTTGGCACCGTGTAAGAGTATCGGCCGGACCACATAATTTTTATAAGTTCGCCGAAAGCTTTGGCAATTTCCCCTTTCATTCCAAGTGGGTTTTCTGTGTTCAACTCGTCCCAGTAACGATCTTCCAAAAAGTAGTTAGTCAATGGTGGACAGTTACTCATACACTAAAAAATTAATTTTTTAAAAAAAAAATTAATAAATAAATAGTTGAAAAGTAATAAATGACCGAAACCTGTATTGCTGAGTTCATGAAGCATGTGTTACCCATATTGGTAAGGCCACATAAACCTGGTTGTGCTGTACCAGCCGTACCTTCGTTGTACATCGAACTGTATCCACTGCTGCTGCTGCTGTACCCACTCATAGACCCATATCGAGTAGACCTAAAAGTAAACAAAACCGAACTTCAATTTTTAGTTTTAATTAAAAAATAAATAAATAAATAAATAAATAAATAAATAAATAAATAAATAAAATAATACAAAAAACTATCGAACTTTAGCCATCAATTTTTAATTTTAATAAGAATGAAGAGAAAAAGTGTTTCCTGTTTCAAAAGAATGTAAGACTTACATTCCATTTCTAGGAAAGCTGTAGTTGCGAGAAGTACTTGCATAGTCCATCGAACTACACACGTGCAAGAGGAAAATAGCAAGAAGCGCGAGCAAAAACACAACGAATCATCAGAGAAAGGAAAAAGGAAACCTTAACGCAACAAACTTACATAGTACTATTCGACGATGAGTTGTACTGTTTTCCGTTCCCGCTGGCCATGGTAGAATTACCGTATCCGGCCGAATTGTAACTCACAGAACTAGAACTAAAAGTAAACAATTATAACTTTTAAATGTGCGACAATGGATTGAAATCACCACTTGAGTTGGCGCGACCAGGTGCCATCTTCGTTTTTCACTTCGATCACCAACACCTGTCCT